>JAJKLA010000045.1:0-293171 GCA_022432515.1 Hypoxylon sp. NC0597
ATCGCTCCCGCTTTCGTCACCATCAACCCGTCTTCCTCCAACGCGACAGCTGATCTCTTTCCTGGAGAGACTCATCAGCTCACTGATGCCGTCCTAGCAAACCTCACCAATCTTGGGTTGACCAACATTATCTTGTTCAGCTTCGCGGACCCTGCAACTGCTGCCAATCAGTCTATCATTGGACCATGCAAGACTTTCCCTGGTGAATTTGTCGTCTTCCCTGGATATATCACCAATCGGGTTTTCGATCTTCTTCTAGGCGGTAGTCTCATCCAAACCAAACCCTTCGCTTCTCCATGCTATAGCGACTACGGTAATCAAGATGCGGCCAAATGTGCCGAGATCACATCGCACTGGATGGATGACTCTTACATTCAGTAATTTAACCCGGTCATCTCCTTTCACTGAGCCATGCTTAGGAGTTTTGGCTAATGTGGCTCAGCACGAATGATCCGACGTCTATCAATGCGATCCTATTCGAAGGGACATCGTGTGTGCCTCACACGGTGAACCCATATGCGCTAAACTGTACCATTGGCGCATATCCGAAAATGTCGGTCAACGTAACCACCGTATCTCAAATCCAACTAGCTATCAACATGGCACGGAGCCTTAATCTGCGGCTCGTTATCAAAAATACTGGCCATGACTACGGTGCGAAGAGTACTGGAGCAGGTGCTCTTTCTTTGTGGACTCATAATATGAAGGATATCAAGTATTACGAGGACTATGAAGAGGGATCGTACAGAGGGCCAGCCTTTAAGATGGGAGCCGGAGTTCAAGTCTTTGAGGCGTATGAAGCTGCACATAAGCACAACCTCACAATCGTCGGCGCGGAGGGGAAGGTAAGATCATACGTACGCTTCTTGATGGTTCTAGAGCTAATGATAACACCTGTAGACGGTCGGGCTTACAGGAGGGTATATTCTGGGTGGTGGACACTCTCCTTTATCGAGTTTATACGGAATGGCGGCAGACCAGGTGGGTTTGTTTGTACATGGATCTTTGCCACATAGACTAAAACTACTGATAGGTCCTCTCCATGGAAATCGTAACAGCAGATGGTCGCTTCGTCACAGCGAGCGAAACCTCTAGCGCCGATCTTTTCTGGGCCCTCCGAGGTGGTGGCGGATCTACTTACGGGGTAGTGACATCCATGGTTATCAAGGCGTTCCCTGAGATGCCAGTCACGACAATGAGCTTTAGCTTGTCTAGCGGAAAGGAAATATCTCCCGACAAATTTTGGCAAGCCGTTCGTGCTTACTTCGAAGATTTTCCCAAATATACAGATGCCGGTACCTATGCTCATTTTATCCTCAATGCGACGAGCGGTAGCTACGTATGGGATATGGCACCGTGGTTCGCACCGAATATGTCCAAATCAGAACTCCAAGCACTTACCTACCCCTTTTTCGAAGCCGTGGGAAAAATTGGACTCGATTTGAAGCCAGTCTACCAAGAGTACACCAATTTTTACGAAGCGTGGGATAAATCCTTTCCTCTGGAACTATGGGGGTCCAATCTAGCTCGGTACGGAAGTCGACTTTTCCCGAGGGAGAACTGGGGAGACCCGGCGATACTTTCATCTACTTTTGATGCTATCCGTTATGTCGTGGATAGCGGTGGGGTAGTGTCTGCTTACAATGTTGCTGCCGCCCCGAAATCTGGGCATCCTGACAGTGCTGTCAACCCGGCGTGGCGCAAGACTGTTGGTGAGTGTAAAAATATGCCATTTTGGCGCTTCAGGCCCTGATTTCCAGAAAGACCTCCAAATTTCTACAATATAGGAATTAGCTAACGTTATGGCAGTAAGTTAAGCGTTCTTGATCCGTCACCATCGGGGTTCATCAGGCAATGCCTAGTGTATTCGAGAAACGAAGGGTAAAAATGCTGACACGATATGTTTTAACACACTAGTTACATGCCATCGACATTATAGCATGGACACAAGAAATGTACACGGAACTGATCACGATCTGGAGTAACGTATTGACGTCGGATTGGGGCGCGAGGTGGCGCGCAGTATCTCCTAATTCGGGCGCTTACCTCTCTGAATCGGACTATATCGAGCCCGACTTCCAGCATTCGTTCTGGGGTGATAAATATGGTAGGTTGTATGAGCTCAAGAAGAAGTTAGATCCCTGGAATGTATTTTACGCGCAGAACGCCGTCGGTTCAGAAGATTGGGAGATGTCGGATTACATTTTCGGAAACCTGCCTTCGCAGAACAGTCGCCTATGTCTGAGGGGGACGAGTCCCTCTCAACAGGATAAGATCGAGGATATTCGCTGATTGTCTAGGTAGGTATGAAAGCTTTAAGGTTGGTAGCTTCGCGGCAGAGATCTTTTATTGATAGGTCGAATACAACACTCTGCGCGAGATGTCTTCTATGAGTTGATTCCTGGGGAAAATAGAGCGGTGCCTAGGTCTCCATCTAATTTTTGTGCAGCTCATGCCTTAGTCGTGATGGCTTCTTTCTATTCATCTGTCTTGTGGGCATTGGGGCATTCCTGGAATCTGGTCTGATAGTGAAACGGTTTTGTCAATGGACTGACTAGAGACGCCGTTTAAGACTCGGTGTAAGTAAGCCCGATAAACAACCTATGGGGACTTAGACAAGCTGAGGCATCATAATAATAATAATAATAAATAAGAAGGGGGGGGGAAATGGGAGGAGGGGAAATGGGGGTTGAGCATAACACCATGGTATGTATTTATCAGCCCCTCTCTAAATTCGCCTTGCTTTGCGCAATAGATACCTCTAGATTAGGTTTCTACGTTACAATGTCAACGTACGGAAACGTGACTTTCCCGTATTTCGTAGATCCTGATGGATTAGAGCTGTAACTATCTCGTTTTATCCCAAACTTGATCGGATATGCGCCGCTATACCTGATTTTAATCGGAATGGAACCATATAGCAGTCGGGATTCCTCAAGGATCCATAGATTATTACCCATAGAATAAATGCTCTGATTTCCCAGCAACACGTTTTCCCTTCCACATCTCTATCCTCGTCGAGAGCTCTCTGCCATCCACCATGTCAACATCCGAAGCGCCGGTGATCACATACAAAGCTAATTGCCACTGCGGGAGAACGCGATTCACGGTGGATTTAGCTGATATTCGTTCATTAAAAGTGACTCGCTGCAACTGTTCTATCTGCACGAGGAACGGGTATCTTCTGGTATACCCGAGAGTCGAAGATGTCAAGTTTGAATCAGGACTGGATGAATTATCATCGTATTGCTTTGGCAAGAGTCTCAAGTATCATCGGTTCTGTTCCAAGTGTGGAACAAGTGTGTTGATTGATTTCTCCAAGTCGGATTGGGATCTTGAAAGAGAAGTCGTTGCCATTAACGTAAGCAAACTAAATTGGCTACAAACCAAATTGATAGATTACGTGTACTAATGTAAAAGGAAAGATCAGAACCTTCCGGGATATCGAAGATGTGCTGGGAGAATTGACGTTTCGCGATGTGGATGGAAAGAATAAACTTGGACCACCCTACCACCTTATCGGACTGCCGGATAATTAGAATAATTAGAATACACAAGTTCAATGTTCCCCTTTATAGAATAGGAACACTTTATAAATCTATTTTATTCATTTAAAAGAAAACATCTGCTTACAGAGAGCTAACCTGCCCCACCTACGCCACCATCTATCAAAGCTTCGATCATGTCAATCGTTGGAAGTTTTCATCTTTTTCGCCCAATGTATGTATGGCTGCTTGCATTTTGATATTCTATTCGGATATTTTATTCAGTCGTTTCTCTTCTATCACACACACACACACACACACACACACACACCCACCTACACCTTAATAATACAGCCTCAATATTCTCTACACCGGGGCCAGTCTAGCTACTCATCTTCGCCTATCGGAATTTGAACTTTTCGATCGCACTTTATCTATGGCGGGACCTTGTTTGCCTTGACATCCATGGATGGGTTTAAAGACGTTCGTCTTGGAAGCCGAAGCCCTTTTATAGTCACTTCTTTACTGGGGTATGGGCAAATTTGCCATGTCATCGTCTCCTCCTAGACCGACCAACCAGGTAGATCCTGATTCGGCTAAGATGTGGAAGAACGACTCCATCGAGGAGCGCATCTTCTCGGCGGCTCTCATATGCCTCGAGGGTCACTACAATCAATCACCCGTTTTAGGTCCTCAGTCTATCGCCAAGGCCACCAGCATCGTCTCAAAAACCCTCGAAAAGACGCACACTTTTAAGGATGTGAGGTGAGTGAATTTCAACCTAGCCCTCTGTAACCTCTATTGATGCCATGATGGTAGGGAGGTCTTATCGAGGAACGTGCGAGTTTGGATATGGTTGCGCCGAGCCGTATCCGCTGCAATATGTGACCTCAACGAGAAATCTCTTGGTGTACGATCAGAGCCTTTTGTACAAACTAGGTTCCTCGACATCACCACTCCCGAGGTTACGGCTTTGATTATTAAAAATTACGTGCCTCTAAAGGAGGCATTGCAGATGCTCAATAAGCTCATGCACATTGCTCGCAACCTTCTTGTCACCACTGATCCCGAGGTGCCCCAAGACTTGTCGGCAGCTATTCACTTTGACCACGAAGTGTACGAGGCGATATGCCTTTGCGTTAATGTGACCAGTAAGGGGATCGATGGTGAAATGCCCGAAGACGAGGCCTCGAGAGCCAAGTTGAACGAAATCACCGAACTCTGTGAGCCCAACCAGTAATTCGCCTCTATGATGTCTCTACTAACTTTCCGCAGGCAAGAAGGTCCTTGTGACGTCCCTGCAGCAGGCGCACAACTGGATGACCAAGAACGATCGTAATAAAATGTTATTTTGGTACAAGGTATTAATTGAATCACCAGACGCCGACAGCAATCCGGGTCCAGAAGATCGACATGAATCGGTACTAGATTACCCAGCTCCTAGAAGTATTCAGCTCCGAGACGAAATATCCAATTGGCTTAAGAGATCATCGCGTATGTGTGACGCTGCTGTCAGTATATGCAAGGAATATTTCGATGCGCAGAGTACCGAGAAGAAGGATCAGTGGCTACCTCACGACGAGAATATCCTTGCCTGGAACTACACCCCACCCGAAGCCTGGGCTTGGCAGCCTGACGTGTACGATGAGGCTTCTGAGGTCATCTCAACATGGAATCCAGAGGAAACGGATAAATTCGAGCAGGATAGGGCATATGGCCGCGTATCTCACGAACTCGACAAGTGGTGGTACGGCGCACGTATCCCGAACTCAAACGACTGGAATCTAACAATGTACTCCACTATCGACTCGGTGCCTCAGCGAATCAAGGAGTGCGAGGCTAACCTCATGCAACGCTATGCTGCGGCGGAGCCCCAGGAGGAACCTGGAGACGCCCTCGAACATCCCGTAGATGATGGACATAGTCCTGAATGGCAGGGTCAGGCGCCTCAGGCTACCCAGAATTTCGCTCCAGAGTACGATGAATACGAGGAGGAAGCTGACGACGATGATTCATATGGTGAGGGACCAATGACGGGGCTACTTACCGAGGTCCCGAACATCCTCGATCCTAAGCAGATCGAAGCCCTCCACATGATTGTTAAGTCGTGTATATTGGACTCGGCCGGTTCTGGCTTGACTAGATATGGCGAGAACTTGCAGCAAACCCGGTGCCGTATCTTCCTTGCCACAGACTGCGGCAGGAATCTTCTGAGGGAAATGCTTGTTTTCATCGCCGTCTGGGAGAAGGACGAGCAGTCTCTGATCTTTCAGATTAGCAGTCAGATTGTGCAGGCGATCCACGAGAACTCTCTCATACCTTACGCATGGATGGCTCTTCGGAGCCCTAAGGACATTATATCACCGGCACAAACGGTTCTTCTCCGACTCATTACCTTCCTTTTCCGCACGGCTCTTGCGCCGCCAAAAGACTACAATCCTTTCCCTGATTCACAAACGAAAACAGAAGATGTAGAGAAAATTCTCGCCAGTGAGGACGTTCGCCTTGGAAAGATGTTGAACTATTTGTACGGCCTCTTCCGAAGCCGTATCGTCCCCGAGTGCGTGGCCTTGATGCAGATCCAAGGTGAGGTTCGTAAAGGCCGACTGGACCCCGCAGATTTTCCAGTCGACAACTGGGACTTGGAGCGGGCCAAGGATGGTTTAGTACAGTACCTTGACTTCCTCTATACCGTTGCAGACATATTCCCCCTCCGCCAACATCTAATCGACTATGAGGCAGTATACGAGCTCCTCAAGCTACTTGAAGGCCTCGATGTCGGGGTCGAGAAAGCTCCCTTCCCAGGGACCCGGCGAAACGAACCTACAACACCTTCCACAACAACATCGACTCCTCACGCGTCTTCATCTGACAACCCGCCCCCTCCACCCCCTCCTCCACCCCCTATCTCGGACCCGCCACATGAATTCCCGTGGTCCGGTATCAAAGGCCAGGTCCTGTCTATCCTTGCCGCTCTCCTACAACCGCCGCCTGGCCAATCCTCGCCCGGCAACCCGACGGTGCAGCTTCAAATCCTCCAGCACAACGGCATAGTGGCCCTCTTAAATTGCTGCTTGTACGATGACAACAATCGCTTCTGCCGTGAGCGCACACAACTCTGCCTCAAGTGGCTCATGGACGGCTGCCCGGATGCCTCGGCATTCCTACAGAATCTCGTCAGCGCGAATCAGGGGCAAGCGGTGGCGCGTCCGCCGGCGGGCAGCGGCGCAGTAACGCAGAGCGTCAGAATCGACGGCATCCCTGGTGAGGTCAGAGTCCAAGTGCGGAGTTCGAGCGCGCCTGCTGGAGAGGTCGGCGAGGTGGTAGGTGACATGGGCGCGAGTTTGAGGAGCAGACTAGAGGAGAATCAGAGCCGTGGGCAGGAGCTCGTCAACGGTCTCTTGGCGCTGACAGTCGTGGATGAGACTGGCAAGATGAGTCTTGCGCCTGACGAGGATGAGACTGAGGATGATGACTTTATGTGAATACCAACGGGACCATCAGAGGTGAAGGTCGCGCAAAGGGAGCAACGGCTAAATGCGCACTGCGATGTTGCACACAGATAGGGCGTTTGGTAGGGTTGTGGATAGGTCTGCTAGGTTGCATCAGATGGGCGTATAAACTTAGATAATACCCTTAGTCGGGTATTAGTAATGGAATTCTTATTGATGCGAATATAGGCTGAGGTCAATCTCCCAGGGCAAAGTCGACCATAAACACTATATGGCTGACTTGTTTCACGCATGATAGACTTGTATATGTGACAATAATGTATGCGAAGGATCACTATATGCGCCGTGTATTGCCTGGATAGGAATTCAAATTTAATATCTCTATCTCGTAAGTCTGCAAGTAGCCTCCTTTTCGTCTCATGCCACAATTCTATCCCCAGCGTATCTATCTAGCCATAGTACAACAGCAAAACTAATCTAGCAAACGACAGTAGACATAGTCCCTACCTAAATATATACCTCTTACATATCTCGACGCTTCAGCATGCTCTGCTCACTTGATCTTCAAGGCACCTACATGATTCCGACCACTTGTTCCAGAAGTTTTTCGTCGCGTGCGACTAGACCTAACAATATCTCATTTGTAAGGGTTTCTAGTAAGTTGGGATCTTCGGAACCGAGTCTTGCCCTGATGAACCCGTCCATTCCCTTTGTCTTCTGAACGTTTATCACTTCCTCAACTCTTGAAAGTCGGGACACTAGTGTCTCATCATTGACTTTTCTTTCCATCAAGTCTCGAGCATTAGAAATGCCGCTGACACCCAGTGTCGACCGATGGCGATCCTCGAAGACTTCTCCCTCGCGTTGTTGCTGAGTCGCACTAAGCACAACATCGAGATCTGCATCGCACTGAGTCCGGGCTCTGCTACGGGTTTGGTCCTTCCCATCTAATGTTTCGGATAGCGCGTTAGGACTCGTGGGAATAGCATTTGCGACGTTACTAATTTTTGGAGTGAGAACCCCCACTGCCTTCTTGACTGAGTCTCTGGTCTCTTGAAGACCTTCAATTGGACCAATATTGATACTACTGATATTACCATGCTGATCAGATTTGGCAGCACTAGCTGGCCTGTCCTGTCCTAATCTCCTTGACGTTAGCAACGCTTCAGTAACTTCGGACTCGCTATCGGAAACTTGTGTCGAAGTATCGTCGGCTTCTTCAAGGGCCTTGCTGGTTTCCTTCTCGATGGCATTATCCTCTGCGAAGTTGTTCTTTTTAATGTGACTATCTCGTATATAAGGATACATTGGCGAGTGTGCTTCGGGGGTGACGGTAGTCTGTGATTGGGTAAGAGTCACATTGATGTTGATCCTCTTTGAAGGGAAATATTTCATGGCCGTCAGTTCAGTGGCTCGCTTCTGACCTCCCGCTGCCTCGCTCAAATTTTGCTCAGGGGGGAACAGAGCTAAGCTGAATCCTGCGCGTCCACCCTCCTTCGAGCTATTGTTAGACAGCGTCTTGGGGCCACGCTTTGCAACCGCGCGTGGGATCGTGGGTATCTTCATGGGTCGCCCCCCGTCTACTGAGCTAATTCTGTGTGAGGTTAGGGAATCAGTCTCCACCTTCTGAGTTGTTCTATGTTGTGGAAATAAGACTGGACGAGACGGAACCAGTCTGCTAATGCCATCTACCTCTGACGATGAGGCTGGTCTGGGAGGTTGGGCAAAGCTTGCACCGTTATCACTTTTTGCACGGTAATTGAGGTAAGTAGGGACTGAGTAAGGTCGATCCGTTGATAGTTGTAGAGATGGAATAGGCATTGGGCGAGTCTCGGTCTTATTCATAGTGGCAAGTTGTATTCGTAAGGGAATGGCGTGAGGGCTGTCTGAGACTAGACGGTGGTGTTCTTGAGGCGAAATTTGCTGAGGAAGATATTCATGTGCTGCTGGAAGTGATTGAAGGTGTCGAGAGTACCCATTCAGTTGCGGCCTATATAAGTCAGAGAAGTCGGAGGGTGAATTTGGCGGCCTTTGACCTGGTGTTGTTGAAAACCTGGGAAATTTAGGTTGCTGCATTATGAATCATACAGGGTGTGGCATGAATTGGTTAAATATACTGTCAGGTAGGTAATGAAAGGTTGGCAGAAGTCTATGCGACGAGGTTTGATGGTTTGGTCGGCTATACCTGTGCCGTATCTGAGCCGTATCTGAAAAGACAACCCAGACAATCCCCAGACAAGCGATCAAGATGGTTTGGTCATAACGGGCTAACATGAATACGGCATGAAAGCTGAATACTAAGTTTACATGTCATTCGGAAGATATGATAGATAGATATTTGATGAATGAGAATAGAGAATAATTTGTGTTGAGTATTGTGAAGAAAGCATGCTTGTGCTTCCTATTGTGCTCATGTAGATGAAGTTTAAAGTCCGCGTGAAGTCAAAGTAAATATATCAACATTATGCTACCCCGTACCTACCTCATGTACGTACATTAGGTAGGTACCTACATATAGGACAGGTAGGTATGTAGGTACATACATGTACGCACGAAGGAGCTGCCGAAGAAACATTAGGCAGAGAGCACACCCTAGAGCACACACTAGAGCACACACTACATACATAGTAAACTTACAGTGGATGGACGCACAGACCACGCATATCTTTCTTTTTTTCTGGGTCAACATGACTTGAACTCCCCATCACTTTCGTTTTCGCGATTCTGCCGTTAGCAGCTCGCGACTAACAAATGAATGCGTCTACTTGCGCATCGCTCGATTTCCTTAATATTGTTTGTCGCCTCGATGTTAATGTTCCAAATTGACACGCAACCAAGACCCGCGAACGTGTATTCAACCAAAATACACAGTCTTACCTGGTAGCTTGCCCAGTTGGCACTACCTTTATCCTACCTTTATCATCATCTCGTTGTCAGCAAATCATATCGACATCCATCAATCAGGCGACCAAGTGAGCAAGTGAGCGAGTGAGCAAGCAAGCTAGCTACCTAGCTGAAGAATCCCGCGGCCAATGCTTTGGCTTACACGTTAAGTCATTGCGATTCATTGCCGCTCCTTTAACGAGACATACCGCGACATACGACGGCATTAATCTACACCACATCCAAAATGGCCCCGAATCGCGGTCCCGGCAACAAGGATGTCTACATCCACGAGATTGATCGCACGCCTGAATACGCCGAGTTCATCCAGAAGCTCACCGCTTTCCACGAGAAACGTGGCACGTCTTTCGAGCCCGAACCTCGATTACCTACCATGCACGGGCACGTAAATGTCGATCTGCTCAAACTCTATAAAGCTGTTATTGCGAAGGGAGGCTATGACGAACTTAACAAGGTCCAAAAGTCATGGGGTGCACTTGCTGCCGAGCTAGGGATGCACCACATCGATAATAAGGGTATCGGCCAGCTTTCCTTTCAATTGAAGCAAGATTTCTACCGCTACCTCTCGGCCTACTGGATACAAGATCAGTATGGTAAAGAGCCTCCGCCCAAGGAGATTCTAGAGCAGCAATCATGTGCCAGTAAACTTGGCCCTGTTCTTACTCGTACCGTCGAGAATTTTAAGTTGTCGTCTTCGAGCCGCTCTGGCGTAGAAACGCCCACCCGAGATGAGCGCCCTGGTGAGGGTACTCCAGTTTCGGGAAACAGAGCTTCTGGCCGTCTTCGCGAAGCTCCCCCCCAACGAGTCCCCTTCCAACCCGAGACGGGACCGAGCCGCCAACCCAGACAAACTTCGCATCACGGCACACCAACCGCAGCTACCAATACAGCTCACAACTCTAACGCTCCACACCCCCAGCACCCGAATCATCATCTTCCTCAACACCACAATCCGAATAACCCTCTTCACCTAATACAGGCCCAGCAGGCGGCTCTCCGTGGTGCCTCGAGCACCTTTACCCCTACAAACCCGGACGCAGGTTCGCGGTTGGCGGAGATTTACGAGCCGCGCCCTCCCATATCTGTCCCTCTTCGACCCGTAAGCACCCCGGGGAATAACCCCGAGTTTGCTAAACGGCAACGCCAGCTGCGCATCGCTGCTGGACCGAACATTCAACTGCCGATTCGTCCAGCCATCCCGGGCATTGGCCTTGAAGGGCCCAACATCTATATGCGCTGTCTTCAAGCCCTGCGTTCGGGGATTCCTGCAGAGCAATCATTCGCACTCAACCACCTCGTCAAGATTTCTTTCGAACGCGGAGATAAGTACAAGTTCGAATCCTTCCTTGGCCTAGCTGAGGGTCTTATCGAGAAGGCGCTTGAGATTAGTAGCCTCTTCTACAACATTGACTGGCAGATTGCCTACTTCAACGACCCAGAGAACTCGGATATCGCTGTTCTAGATGGACTCAATGGGACGAGCGACATTCTTGAGCGAATCGCGACGCTTTCACCAAAACCGGTTCTGGACCATATGCAGCCCGCAGAATTCAGTGACCGCCTGCTACGAATCACCGAGGCCGTTCTAACAATTCGGAATATGGTTATGTTGGTGGAAAACGCCATCTACATGGCGGATGTGTATCCCCTGAAGGACTTGCTGTGCATCATCCTTCACCTACCAAACCTCGAGATGCTAGTGGAGATCAAGCATTTTGCTCTGGACATTGCTGAGCAGCTCACTCCTTGGCTAGTACTCGATTCTGGTGATCCGTTATACCGGACACTGCTATCCCAGCTAGACTCGACAGATCGAGGCACCATTCTGACATCTCTCCGCGCCGTCAGTCGAATATCGATGAATCTAGACGCAACAAACAAGATGCAGAATGTACCCGCCGTAGTCTTGCAGAATATAATGAACTGGCTCCTACTCAATGACGAGGAGCTAATGGATGCGTGCCTAGACTTCCTCTACCAATACACGGCTGTAGTAACTAATGTTGAATCTCTCCTCAAGGCCGTCAACATGGAGCATGTCGTACCGCATCTTGTCAGACTACTAGCTCACGGCGCTAAGCGAGTGAAAGAGGACAGAGTTCTCGAACCGGAACGAAAAGCGCCAGCCTTGGAAGAAGTAGCACCCTTACCTCCGGATCTCCAGGAGAAACTAACGCACACCGATGAGCCTCAGAGATGTTACCACTGGCTTCAGAGTCTATTTGAGGAAGACGCCGAGTCCCATATCACACAGATTGCCATATGGCAGGCATACCAAAGCTCTTTCGGAGGCTTGGCTGGCGGTTCTAGGAACATGCTCAATGCTGCTGATTTTATTAGAAATGTCAGCCATGTATTTGTCAATGCCCGAGCCCAGATCATCAGACGTCAGCGTCCCGACCAAACGGATTTGTTTATAATAGAAGGCATCCGTGCACGACCGTTGCCAATCCATCCTGAGACAAAGGAAGAGTATTCAACCTGTCGATGGATGATACCGAAGGGACCATACTCCAAGAAGTGCGGCCAGTTCTTCCTGGGCGGGGAGAAGATGTGGCATCACGTCTTGACGGCCCACCTAGGCGTCACTCTTAGCGAAGACGGCAAGGTTCAGGAGAAAGAGATCAATGCGTCTTGTGACTGGGAGGACTGCACCAAGTATCCGAAACCCACTCAGATGCAATTGTCGAAACTCGCCCGTCACTTGAAGACTCACTTCCCTTCGGCGCATAAGCGCAAGCTTAGTGAAGGATTAGATGCGGCAATAAAGCGACAGCGAAGGGCCTACGTCACGCCGGCTAAGACTATCAGCCTTACCTGGGAGCAGACTATTGTCACAAGGGACGAGCGAAATCCCAAGATCGAGCAGGCGGCTGGCATCCCGCTGAGCGCTGTGCTAGTGCTGCGCAATATCGCGCGGAACGTGGTCAAGACAGAGTCGGAGGAGCAGCTACTCAAAAAGCACGAGATGGGTGGTGAGGGCGGCGGATGGAACGAGAAGCTGTTCCGCCCCGTCATGGCCCGCCTGTTCGAGGTCATGACAGAGAATAAGGCTCTGGTGAGTTTCATACCTCCTTTCGATCCTCTTCCTTTCTACCCTTTTCACCATTCTTCTATTGTCGGTTACAAGTAATGTGATGTTCACCTTATTAACACCTGACTAGGCCGACTACATCACTTCACTTTTGCAACTGGTACAGGATGAATAGGAGAGGAACATGGTTCAATCAGGGTTGCGGCACGGATCGGCTCGGAAGTCGACCCCTCTCACATGTAGGAATAATACCCAGGCGTTTTAAAGTCGGTCCATCGGGATAAAGGGGAGCATGGAATTCCCCAAAGATCTTCTCACACTAAAAGTGTAGGATTACAGGCAAAGCTGCGTTTCCAACTATGCACTCAGGCATTCACTGTTACGTAGACAATGATGCAATACTGAGTCTGAGATTAATGAACATGAATTTGTCTTCGAATAAATTGATCACGTGCGTCGGGTACCTGGTTTTCTAGAACCAAGTCACGAAGCTAGGCAGTCTTGATTTGCCTTGGAGGTTATTAGTAAATCATACCAATTTTTATGTATGCCTGCTTGTCCGCTTTTTGGTTACTGTTCTACAAATGACCCGCCCGATCGCCCTTTCCGAGCTCCTCTATCGAGCTCCTCTACCGCACCCAATAGAACCTCCAAGCATCAGCCCCAAGTAGAAGCCACCAGGCTACAATGCATAGACTTCTAATCTCGCTTTCCAGCCTGTCCTTCACGTACGGCCTGGAGAATGAGTTCCTTGGCCTTTTCAACGCCCTCCTTGGAGCCCAAGATCTCTATAGCCTCGTCCCTGGCTTGGTCACGTGGGACATTGATCTTACATCCACTCTGCTTACGAATCGAATTAACTTTCGAACCGCCTTGGCCAATAACATGACGGTATGTGGACGGGTCTGGTAGAATAAGGTAGCCGACGGTGTTGTTTTTCTGGGCTTGTTCAAGTGCCGCCGCGATTGCCTTCTTCGCCTTTTCAATGTTATCCTGGTTTCCCTTTAGTACCCACGGGATGTCACCATCCTCGGAGGAAGCGGTGTCGACAGTGGTCCAGGAATGAGCAGCTGTAGCGGACTCTGCATCATCCGTAATCAGGGGAAGGGAACCAGTATTAGCCCGTGTAGACGCGGGCTTGACCTTTGGCGGGACAGCATGGCCAGCGTGATCTACAGTGACTTTATGTTCGTTTCTGAGCCTGCGGAAGAACTGTCCGTTGTCGGAAATAGCATGATGGTACTTTCGAGGAATCTGGATCGTCTCGCCTTGCTGTTCTTTAATTAATGACGATATATGATCTTTCGCCTTTTCAACGTCAGCAGGCTGACCAACCAGCTTTACGCCAGTCAAACCGCTCCCTTGCCTCGGAATATCAATCGAGACATTGAACTGCGACTCGAGTTGTCGTTTTGTTTCGCCACCCCGCCCAATCAATGATCGGTGTTTCTCGACGGGTACTTCGACAGTCTCCGTGACTTGGTTCTCACGTTCCGATACCAGAGCTTCGATGCTAGCAATGATCTTGTCGACAACATCCTGTCGTCCCTCAATCTTGATGGCATTTCCGTCAGCATCTTGTTTAGGGAACTGAATAGTTCGAGCCTGAAGCTTTCTGTCTTCAGGGCCGCCTGCTTTAATCACGATGTCGCGGAGAGTTGAACCTATCGATAGTTAGAATAGTGACTAGGTAGATCTATGGTGAGAGGAACACGTACCACCTGGTCCGATCAGGTTCCTGTGCCACTTCCTATCGACTTCTATCGTCTTCGTGACAGTTTCATCGAATACAGCTCTCTTCTCTTCAATGATCTTCTTAGCTGCTGCAACTTGTGCCTTGGTGCCCTTGATCTGGATCTCCACCGTGGCATCTTCGGCGTCGTTACGCTCGTTGGGAATATCGATCTTTGCCCCTGTAGTTTGGCGGAGCTCATCCATACCAACGCCACCAGAACCGATCAGGGAAGGAAGTTGCTTTTGCTGAACAGTTACAGTGGCAGTGAATGAGTTGTCCTTAAGATACTGGTAAAGGGAAAAGATCTCATCACGAGCCTCATCTGCACCTTTCTTTGGGCCTCTGATGGTAACTTCGTCAGGGCCTTGCTGCCGTCGAGGCTTTCCAGCCTCGCTTGCCACATCTGCAACAGATTCATCGTCCTTGCCAGACTTGGCAGTTTTAGGAAAGTTGATATGAACGTTGTATCGATTTTGTAGGCGATGGATCTGACTACCTTGGGCACCGATTAACTCTCGATGGTACTTAGGTTCAATCTTTAATGTGTGCGTCGTCTCGTCTGCCCATTGGCGAGCAAGAGACGTGATATGTGCCTTTGCGCGTTCGGCCTTCGCCTTAGGTCCCTTCAGCTCAACTTCTCCATTCTGGACCTGGATATCCACGTCGAATTTCTCACGCAGTTCGTTAATGTGGCTGCCGCCTTTACCAATGAGATGATTGGCGAATTTCTGTGGGAAATCGAACTTCAATGTGAAGCCGCGCTCCTTTTCGTCTTCCTTCTCTTGCTCAACGAACGCTGCGGCCTTCTGGGACAGTGATTCTACACTAGATGTAGGCCCTCGCATAGTGACTGTGGTGCCCTTTACACTAACCCGGACAGGGATATCACCAGCGGCACGGGTTGTAGCATCCTGCTCCTTTTTGATGAACTTCCTAAGCTTATCTTGGAATCTGGAGTAGCTCTTAGTATAGTTTTAGGCATCGACACATCTGGGGAAGATACATACTTAACAGGTACTTCTAGAGTGACGGTTGTGATTTGTTCCTGCTTGTTAATGAGTTCAAGGATATGTTTCCGAGCTTCAGATAAGCCGTGTCGGAACTGTTCGAGCTCAGAGGCAGTAGGGACCTTCTGGGGGACTTGGTAGGTATCCCTGGGGGCAGCTTCGCCTTCATATACCAGAAGCACCGGGAGATCAGCCTCCGCTGTATCGGGCACGATCAGGTTGACACCAAACTCATTCTGAACTTTGGGCCTGATGTCGCTTCTGAGGTAAGAGTGGAAGAATGGGTCAACCGGAACAGTAGCGAATCGAGAAGGAGGGTGGCTGTTTATGATGGAGCTCATTTCCCTCTGCGCTTTAAGCGCGTTCTTGCCCTCTCTTGCGTATAATTCCCACGGGCTGACTATGCCCTCCGAGAAAGGCGTGTTGATATGGATTTGGTAGAGTTTCTCCAGCCGCTCGATCTCTTTCCTTTGACGGAGGTAACGTGAGACATCCCGCGAATATGTCGAGGCGCCACCTGAAGCGTGATTGTGGTGTTTTGCAACATCAAAAACGGAAGTGTGTACTTGTGTGGCCAGATCCATAGCCTTTTCCAGTCCGGCATTCACATCATCGGCGCGCCCAATAATCGTGACAGTGTCGACACCGGGTGAGCTAGGCAGAACAACAACGCAATTGGTATCGGCGAAGAAATCCTCCGTAGGAATACCCCTATCGCCAATGATAAATTGATGTGTGCCCTGACGAATCTCCACCTGGTCAAGAAGTAGTTGGTTCTGAAGTTCCTGCACCTGACGCTCTATAGCGGCCCGCGCAGCTTGCACTGCTGCACGATCACCGGCGAGCTGAATATAGTTGTCATTGGTAGGGGGGGCAAATGTCGGTCTCTGTCCTGCTGCTGGGACTTGCGGAATTGAATGAGACCAAGGCTGGTGAGGGGGCACGCGAACTTGTACCCCATGCTCGGCTTCTAAAGCCGCAGCGAGACTGTTGTTAGGGCCGGCAATAAATGGATAGAACTCTGTTGGAATAGACTTCAGTTTCGTGTTGACATTCGAAGATCGTTCTCCGGCGATTTTATTGATGTGGTCGCGAGCCAGAGCCACCGAAAGCGGGTTACCTTCGATAAGAACATCGATAGTGGCATCCTCGTCGTCTTCCAGGTTGCCGGCGCTGTCGTCAACCTTTGGCAACTGGATCCTAGCACCGGATTTTTCCTGGATCGACTTGATGGTGGCTCCTTGCTTGCCGATTATGTGTGCCCTAGTCGACAGCGGGATTGGAACTTTGATAGAAGTCTTGCGAGAAATAGGTTAGCTATTATACTAGCGCTAACTAGGTGATTCGAAAGCTACTTGCCCTTGTCCCGATCTGCTGGACTAAATCCCGGAGAGCCTGTTGCGCCTTGTCCTGTGGTCCGGTCGCTTCGAACTTGAAGTGGCCACTTGGGGCTGGAGCCAATGTGATCACAGCACGAGACTTACGGTTGATATCCTTCAGAATATCTTGTAGGGGACGCTTAAGCTGGGTGCGGGGCAGAACGTGCTGTGCCTCCAGGAGGAGTGTCTCGACATTGCGGCCAGGAATCGACATGGATGGGGGTACTCCAGTCGGAGTAGAGACGCCTGACGCCGGGGTGGAAGTTCGAGGGGTACCATTGGCCGACCATGATGTACCATTCGCCTTCCCATTCGCACCACCCCAGATTGGGGAGATATTAGACTTGGAGGCAGCTGTCGTCTTAGGGGCACCAAGCTCAGGGAAAGCTTCATGCGACTGGGTGTCAAGAGGGGCCGAGTCTTTCACAGGCTGCTTTCCGGCTGCTTTGGTGGACACAGTCGGAGCCCATGAAGACTTTTCAGGGGAATCGGCGGTTGAGGGCGACTTCAACTCCTCATCAGGGACTTCCTCGACGGTAACATGAAGAGGGTTTTCGGCATGTTTCTGGAGGAGTCTTGCTGCAGCAGAGCTTTCCGCATTGTTGATCTCAGAAGCCATTTTCGTATGCTAGTAGACGGCGAACTTGACGAACAAGGTAAAGTGGTAGGTGGGGATCGATGCTCGCTACTTAATATACAGATCTTGGAAGCTAATCGTAGCTAGTTAGTCACGCAATATGAACCAGTAGATTGTGCGGTGTGACTATGGAAAATAATATGTGATGGAAATTGAGACGGTTATCCTCACTGTCTATATAGCTTGGGGACCTGTGGAACTGAAGATATGACAGCCAAGAGGAACACTTCAGGAAATTGGACGATGGCAGCGCCAATTGAGAGAATCACACGTAGATAGTAGTACCGGGACAGTAGACGACGAGAGGATGATAGATTTGGTGGAATAGAGAAAACTAGAACATGATGCACAATTAAAAGTATTGACGTTCTGGATTTCGACGGAGGTATGTGATAGGAAAAGAAATAGCTTCAGGTGACAGAGGAAGAATCCGCTCGAAAGCTATGAATGACAGAAGATTCGTCAAGAGGCGGAATGGCGAGGTTTGGTATAGGTGATGCTATGGACACGACGTAAAAGGGTGAGGTGGAAGTTTACTGAATCTTGGCCAACAATTGCACTTTTCTACTTTTATTGATCCGAAGCCAATGCCAGGTAATTAGTGGAAGGCTCTTCCGAGTAAGACTGCATACTACATAGGTACATGCATGTTCTGTGTTTGTATAGTCGCACATATCTTTGTACTGTGGAGTACATCAGTAGGGGGAAAACAAAATAAAAAGGGACAGCGAACGATGTCCCCCGCTCCATAGCCCCCACTTACCCACATTGCCGCTCCTTCATACATGGATGATGATTCAGCCTTGGATCCCAAACTGTGGCGCCTTCCAACCATGGGGCTGCCATACCTCTGTAGAATTCAAGCCACAAGACCTTAACAAGCCACCACCGCATTAATACTACCGTAATGGGTATATAAGCAGCTATTAAACGCGGTCTTAAAAGCCAACAAAATCTTAGCATTGACAGCGTTAAGTCGAAGGATAATGGCTAGTGCTGTTGATCGAAGTGGAGATAGTAACCCGGGCGTTAATGGGCGTTAATGCCGACCAATGCTGCTCTTAAGGATGAAGTGTTGAGCGAATATTTTCCAACGAAACAGCATCTGTTTCCTCGAGCTGAGCCTCTTCGAGGTTTCTCCAGGACCTTTATAAAATAATTGATAGGTGATGGGCGGGACACTATGAGCTCCTTTTACCAATGACACTCGCTACCTTTTCAACAACAAACTCAGAAGGCCGTTAGTAACCATGCGATGTTTGCTTTGGTACCTATTCAAGTGTTGGATCTGATGGACCGGACATTCCATCGTGGCCAGATGCAGCTGTGGCAAGTCCTCAAGCGCTTTGACATTCGTGAACTGCGGAACAGCGGGTCTGGGGAGTGTATGATGGAAGGCCTTGCAACGATCTACCCCCGCAGACTAATATCACGACAACGAAGACCCGGGTTCCAGAAAGTCGGGAAGGGCAGAATAAGACATGAATAAGAAAAGGCCGCCTTCAACAGCTCGGCGATTTAGCTACAAAAGAAACCCGGACATAATTACAGCTAAACCTTGGGTAGTTTTCGCTTGAGCAAGATGGATGGCAGATAATGACCGTGGTCCCATTGTCGTCCTTCTTGCACGTTCCTCATTGGATAGAGTATATAGTGCACAGAGCCCGCCCTCTTCTTTTTATGAATACCTAGGTAGGTACACTATGTAGTTATGCAGATAAAACGGATCTAAGCAAACGTTGTCTATGAGTACCTAGCATGGCTTCAACAATACTATGTACATTCCCTCAATATGATTGGTCCACCATCTATCATACTTAAATTTACAAGAACTCCGTATTACGAAACTGCCATCGAATTCCCTCACAGCTTCCACTTCACTCATTTCACTTTCACAAATATATTTCCTACGGCTTTCTTGTTACTAGCTTTGCGAGGGTCTTTATAGAGGTGATCAGTAGTGTCAACTAATCTCATCTTCAAGCGAGTTTACCTGCACAGCGTCGCCCATTTCGAATACCGTGTCAACGGGAACTTCTCTGGTCCACATAATCACCCGGTATTCCCCCAAGCATGACAGCCCACCTGTTATTGAACTTGAAATCCCCAAGAGGTCCTGCTTCGATACCAAGGTATATCCCTTCGAGTTTCAGGTATCCAGAAGAAATGCACCGCTTCAGCAACTAATCTTCGGACCAGGGCCTCGTTCTTGACCAGGCAGATACCTATGAGGTGAGCACCTATGCCGTGAAGAGCCTGGATTCAAAAGAGAGCCTACATCGTCATCGTGAAAGTCGGTAACACGCGATAGCACAAGGCTCATCCGTCTAGCAGCCCGGTTGCGATGAACTCGCCCAGACCCTCAAGCTTCTCGACGACTTTATGTGCGGGAAGCACCACGTAGTCAGCCAGCACGCGACACCACGCAATATCTTCATCATGGGCATTGTGCCAGCGACAGTCATGCCGACCTGAATGTCCAACGCCGATGCGGAGGTAGATGGTCTGACTCATACAACTTAACCTACAAAGTCGATACTGGTAATGGTATTTCCACGGAATCTTCATCTCCATCAGTTCAACGTCGCCAAGTTTGGTTGTCACGTATGATACTCTAAACTTGACTTCTGCAGCTCTGTGTGCCCCTGATGTTAGTCAGTCGGTCTTCGGTTGAAGGACGTCGTTAAGCTGCCCAGCCCGAACGGCGATCTACGGCCTTATAGTGTTTGGTAAGCCATCCATCGTGTGCGGCCTCCCAAGAGCAGAGTGGACTGGTAGCTGTATAGTGTAGCATACCTTTTATACCCATGATCAACATGAAGGCTGACTTGAAACTATTTAAGATTGCCATTCCGAACAAGCTAGAAGACGTGAAATGTATCGGCGGATATTAAAAACATGCTGATCCCGTATTTATTAATAAGTGTAGGCACAAGTGGTATGGTAGCTTTATGATTCAGGTATGACTCTAGATCTGATGCGGTCGATAGACTCGCCCGCCCAAGACAGCAAACAGATGCGCATTCAGCTCATAAGATGCTACGTTAGCGGCTCTAGATACGCGTTCTGGAGCACTCCGTAGCTTATGCATGTATAACTACGGCGCCAACGATTCTCTTTCAATTTAGGTTCCCGTAGGAATGTGGAGGAATATGATTCGTTTATCAGCAGTTTGATATAAGGATTATATGTAAATGAATTATATATATTCTGCGATCCCAATAAAAGGTATATTAATAATGTCAAGGATGTCCGTTACCGCCGTGATAGACGATCGGTATCCTCAGATTTTGAAACGGCGTAAACATCGGCTGCGACCGATGCCGCTTGCAACATCATAAATGTGAGTCCGATCGCATTACTTGGATGTGGGAAGACTAATATAATGTCCTTGATTCCTAGTCCATCAGCAAAAACTTTTCTCCTTTAAATACCTAAAGATCCTAGCTCACCTTTGCTTCGACAGTCACCGGTCACATTGGAAAGCCCTGACAACAGCGAATTAGTTTTGAAATGGTACAACCTACCTTATTCCCGCCGGGCATTTTGCGATGTTGACCGGGATAAGGAAGCATTCTTTCCGATGGAAAGATGCCCGGATCCTGCAATGGACGAGTCAGAAATCACTGGGGACTTGAATTATCAGAATCTATTGCCAAACTCAAGCCAAAGTCCAACCCGCTGTGAGATAAACGACGTTTGGCCCAGCTGGACGCTGTTCGCTTCTAGGTGACGAAATTAACCTCTTTGGGAACTGTATCCATTGGGCTGCCTCTTAAGTCTTCATTTTCCATAGTTCTAATATATAAATTCTTGTTCAGGCTCTGAGCACATTTCAGCGCATTGTTGCGACCAAAGCTCAACGTTTAGTTATCTTATAACTCGGGTGGGAATGGCTCGGCTTCAGTGCTTGAAGAAACACTGCCGCTTTCAGAGGCATGCTCGGGTGGCCCAAATAGTATGGTGCAACGCCGTGGAGTCGGCGTTCTTGACCTTCAAGCTATGTCAAGCTCTCCCGGTCCTGAGCCCCTATTTTCCGAGCCTCGACTACGTTAGCTTCGTGCTAACAAGGACAATGCTTTTCAGCGAGAATGATTCGGATACATGGGAGTTAGCTTTCATGATGGTAGACTTTCTTTTACGTAGTTCGAATAAATTTTATGTCGAGGTGATCCAACGGCGAAGATGTATATGCTTTATTAGCTTGATTTTAAGACTGCGTATGTTACGCATCGTTGAAATTATCAGCACTACTTCTTATTAGCTTCCCCCTATCTTTCTCTCTACGGTTCTCGGTTCCTCCTTCGTATCTTAGGAAAGAAAAACCAACAAATTGCTGATTCGCCAATTGAAATATTATTGAGCAAAGGGATCGCACATTCTCTTCATGAATCAGACCGCGCCAAGCATGATTTCCGAGCTTATGAATAAACACTGAGTCTGTCTAAAATGTATGAAGAAAGCACTAGTCAATATCGGACCATCTTAAATACTCCTCTCTGTTGCCCTAGGCTTCTTGCCGACGTGATGGATTTTTGCTTTCCGGTATCAGAAGCAGCGGATATCGCAGCATAGTCCCGAGCCGTGATTTCGGCCTTAGTAGGCGTACCTCATATTGCCGGACGGAAGAAACCACTAGAAGAGTAAGCGAATCATCTTCCGGAGCTCCAGAAGCTAATAGAAATCGAAGGCTGCGAGGCTCAATCTCTCATTGTTACCTTTGCAAATGACGTCGGTTTCTCATTGAGTACTCTTTACCACACGGCATATTCCTATTTCTTAGACTCGGGCGGTAGTCGATATGCTTTGTTGAATGGCACAGAAGTCCACAACTGGGCGTGCACAAATTATGGCGCCTCTGGCATGCCCGACGCTGTGTGGCATTATGCTGAATAGTACCTTCAAACATATACGTGGTTGGGACCCTGGTACAATAGCAGCGTTCTCGCTTGTGGGACGGTGAATGTCACACCCGTCTCAACAGAATGATTTGAGTGCATGTTTCAGTGGCGTTAAGATGGCGGGTTGGCACATCGACGGCCTAGTTCGGAAGTTGCGTGACGAATGAGGACGTATTGACTAATGAACGCATTCTATTGGAAGATGTACGCAGTATATGGTTTAAACGGTTGAGGTTTGGATGTTTTGCCAACAATGAGCCAACTTAAGGAGGATTTAAAGCTATAGAAAGCGCCGTGACTGTTGAGCAAAAGCAGGAACTGTGATAAGAGATGCGAGCATATATGTACGCTGTTTTCGGGTGTATTATCAGTGAAGTTTAATAGCGAAGTATTATACGTGATAATTAACCGTGAAGACTCTGGCATAAAATTTGTTATGCAATCAAGCTTATGCATAATAGCCGGTTTCATCAAAAGACGAGTCTAAGCCACACTCGCGTAACGGAAATTCTCCGTAACATTTCACAACATGGGTGTATGAGATTATTATGGTAAAATGATTTGTGCATTAAGAGATTATGCACATTTCTCTTTTTTGTACGCGTTTCTTTATACGTACATACATGTACCCAACTCCTGCCAACTCTACAATTAACGGCTATAAGGAAAGTTTAAGCTAGCGTCTCCGTCCTGCCGCACTGTCACCCTCACGTTGACAGCCCACCTTACTCGCCATGTGCGAGAGTACATAGGTACATACCTACATGTGCATATGTACATACCTACATACCTTTACCCCAAAACTACGGTAGGGTATTGCGACACTTCCCCCAAATTGATTTACACCTGCTTTATGTATTCTTTACTCGACGGTGCCTTCCGTTGATTCGAGGAGACACCTCAACCTTTATTAAAAAAAGAGCGAATGGGGAAGTGAATTGAAGTAGGAATGAGGGAAAAGGCCACAACTGATATTTGTTCTTGTGCCGGACGAACTCTTTCACCTTTTTTTTTTTCTTAATTCTTTCCTTCCTTGCTTTAGCCTCGATCAATTCGACTGCACCTTTCTCATGATACTACTAGGGACGCACCCCCTCCCCCCGGTAGTTCACTAGTTCCCAAGTTTTCTAGTTCCGACCTTACCCATTAATGGAATAATCAACTTGTTATCCCATGCTAGAAATAGAAGAAATGAGATAGATTGGTAGGTAGTAAACCTCTTAAAGATAACCACCCAAAATACTTGGATCAATTAAAAAAAAAGGAGCGATAACTGGAAGGAATAAAAACAAAACGTCTGCAACCTGGCGCACCCCTCCATAAACCTGTATCCTTTACATCAAGGTCGGGTGTTTTCTCTAGTCTTGTCGGCCATGGTTTCATCGTTCGACCCATCCGTTTTCACTTTTAATTGTCACTAAAAAAAAATCGTTACCCCCCCTCCAAAAAATATAAGCAGGAAACTAAAACTCTGTTTTCCCCCCCCATACTTGTACCTACCTTTAAGGTAGAGATGGACAGCCACAGTACTAATGCCAATGTTAATGTGCAGCAGCAACAACAACAACAACGCCGCAATAAACTGACTAAGAAGCCGCCATCTCACCATCACGGGCACAGCTTCTCCCTCACCGCTGATGGTCGCTTTGACGCCCAATCCCTCAAGAGCAAACGGAGCTCCACGAGTCTGAGGCGAGCTCCAAGCGCTCCCCACAGAACTCCCGCTACTATTACAACGTCTAACGTTGCTAACGTCGCTAACGTCGCTAACGCTGCTAACGTGGGCATTAACAACGCGTCAAACTCCTCCGCATCGCCCCGTCATCCGCCTCCCACCTCTAACAACAACAATTACACCATTCATTCCTCGCCTATACTCAACTTTCCGTCGACCTCTCATCATCACTACTTAGCCTCGTCTTCGCCTTCGCCCTCCAGCAACGCATTCCTCATCGCTGTCGACAGTCCTGGGCTTGGAGCCGGCACTGGTACCAGTACTGGCACTGGCACTGGCACTGGCACTGGCACTGGCACTAGCATTGGCATTGGCATTGGCAGAGGTATTGGTACCGGTACTGGTACTGGGTATTCGAAACAACAAGGAGATCAGCGTTTGTCCGATTCCTATCTTCATCAACCCCTCTCCTCACAGACGCCTGAGGAATTTGTCGGTGCGCCTTTCGACGGAAACTTTATCCTTAATCACTTCGAGACTACCAAGTCGCCCACTTATCGATATTCTACACATACTCGTCCCGCACCACCCCCACCATCGAACTCGAGTCCCGACCCGCGTCTAATGAGTCCTCCCCTACGACAATCGGCTAGCTTCTCCGCCCTCGACGCCAACATGTCGGAGAAGTCCCATGGTGCGCGCGTCAACGAGAGTCAGGTCGTCCCGCCGAAACGATATTCGGATGAGGGCAAAGAACTTAAGGGTCCTGGCGTCCTGCGGAAAAAGTCGGGCTTTTCAGGCCTCATGAGCACCTTGGTGGGGTCACCAAAGAAGCCTGTCATCTCTGCGCCCGAAAATCCAGTTCACGTTACCCATGTCGGTTACGATAGTTCTACAGGCCAATTCACGGTTAGTCTTGACCCGGTTTAGACTCGTTCGTTGAGTAATCCTTTGGTTCTTCTCATTACTAACTTTACTCGCAGGGCTTACCGAAAGAATGGCAACGCTTGATCAATGAGAGTGGTATCCCAGAGAATGCTCGAAGGGAAAACCCGCAGATGATTGCAGATATTGTTACATTCTACAAGGAAACTACAGAAAAGCCGCATGAAGATCAGGTCCTGGAGAAATTCCATGATGTGAGGGCTCCTGAACTGCGCACCCCTTCTGGTGGAATGGCAACATCCCCCGGCATGTATGCATCAAATTATGCGGGTATGTCACCTATGATCAGTCCACCAGCAAGTCCGAGATTTCCAATCGTGAATAATGAAGGCACCTTCGAGAACCCTCGCGCACCCCCTCCGGTACCCGTACCCGGGAAGAGTCCGGCGCTACATTCCATCAAGGACCATCCCAACTTGCAACCCAGCCGACCCGCGCCGAAACCCCCCGTCTCCTTGCAGACGCGAGCTGCTCAACAACTACCCTATGCCACCAAAGACTCGGGCATTGGCATGGCTCAAGCCGGTGAAGATGCCCACTCGACAAGTCCTCATGCTCCGCCGCCAAAGGACAATGTTCCTATGCTCCCCGAAGAGCATCGATCGAGATCGAACTCGCGAGTCAACGGAACGCAACCCTATACGCCTGCCGGTCAACCATCGCCTGCCATCCAAGCAGCGTATCAACAACAACTGATGCAGCAGCAGCAGGAACAGGCCATGGCCCAAGCCCAGGCTGCTATGAAGGGACAGCTTGGTAGATCTGCGAGTACTAAGCAACCCACCACGCAGCCGATGCCTTCGAGCTCGCAGCACCAGATTGGTCGCGCACCGGAGGCTAATGGTGCTAGCGGCGCAGCTCATCCTGGACGCGCAGGACCTCCAGCACAGCAGTCGCGTCCCCGTAACCGACCGCGGCAAAGTACCAGCATAGATGTGGCAGCAGCTCTAAAACGCATCTGCTCCGAAGGAGACCCTCGCGAGCTCTATCGTGGTTTCACCAAGATTGGTCAAGGTGCATCTGGAGGCGTCTATACCGGCCATGAAAGAGGATCGAATCGACTAGTAGCTATTAAGCAGATGAACCTTGAACAGCAACCAAAGAAGGACTTAATCATTAATGAGATTCTAGTCATGAAAGAGAGTTCGCACCCGAACATTGTCAACTTCATTGACAGCTACCTATGTGGCGGCGAGTTATGGGTTATCATGGAGTACATGGAAGGTGGCAGTCTGACCGACGTGGTTACTTTTAATATAATGACAGAAGGACAGATTGCTTCAGTCTGCAGAGAAACGTTGAAAGGTCTTCAGCATTTACACTCTAAAGGGGTTATCCACAGAGACATAAAGTCTGATAACATCCTATTATCTTTAGACGGTAATATTAAGCTCAGTAAGTCGGCTATCCCCAGCTTTAAAATCCAGGAACACCCTTCTGATAATCCTCTTCTACAGCCGATTTCGGTTTTTGTGCTCAAATCAACGAGGCGCACAATAAACGAACCACTATGGTTGGTACCCCGTATTGGATGGCGCCTGAGGTCGTCACAAGAAAGGAGTACGGAAGGAAAGTTGATATCTGGTCTTTGGGCATTATGGCTATTGAGATGATCGAAGGAGAGCCACCATATCTTACCGAATCGCCTCTCCGTGCTTTGTGGCTAATCGCCACCAATGGCACGCCGCAAATCAAGGAGGAGCATAATTTATCTCCTGTATTTCGAGATTTCCTATACTTTGCTTTGAAGGTGGATCCAGAGAAGAGAGCGAGCGCGCATGATCTGCTTCGGGTATGTCCCCTCCCCTCTTGGACTTCTGTCAAGGACTTTGGGAAACTAAACTTCACCACAGCATGATTTCATGAAAACCTGTGTAGATCTCTCGTCTTTATCGCCGCTCGTACGAGCCGCCAGGGAAGCTCGACTGGAGGAGAAGGCTAACAAGGGCCAATGAAGTATTCGCCAATGATGACGTGACGCTTAGGAGGCATTGGATTAATTGCGCTACTCCGGGAGGTTTGAATAGGTGCGACGACTGAAGAAAATGAAAATCAGGAGTGCAACAAACCGGCGACAACGACTACCAAGGTATTTTGCTATATCTCTACCCATAGAGTGATCACGCTATTATTGCTCAAGTCCACGTGGAGGTCACGGAAGATGAGAGGGAGAGGTAAAACATGGGCTTGGCAGCTGATCAAGGACCGAAACTCCTTAGACAGCTACCCTATATTTGTACATAACGAGACGATACCTCCTTTTGGACGACCTCCTTTGGACACTAGAGATGAGCTAGACGAAACGAGTGCCTTTGAAGCATGGTCGTATGAAATCCCTCCTTGTTCGAAGGGCATCGCCCAAAGACTGAATCGCATCGCCTGGATATCTGCATTCGTGTGCCCCTTACACAGCGAGACGACTAAATTCCAGGGAGTTACAAAGTCAAGACCTTAGGTTATCTGTATGTGAGTTTCTCACTAAGAACTTTTGCTAGTTGGTCAATCGCTAGCTTATGGTTTGTCCTCAGTTGAGGACTAGGGGATCGGAAAATACTGGAATAGCTAACGCAGTGCCAACTAGGAATCCAAAATGGTTGGTTTCTCTTGAATTCTTAGGCTTTTCGTACCCGACCGAGAAGTAGGGGCTCGCTTGTCTTCTAGAATATTCCCACGTTCGGCATCCTCAAAGTGTACATCGGTTGTGTTTTCGGTTTATGAGCTGGAATTGGTTTAGGTGAGAAAGACGCAGACGCGAGGGTGGAAAGTTCATTCTCCTTGTGTATATCCAGTTTGTCTTAAGAAAGATGGTGAAAGAATCTGGCTTAACGTGGAAGGCACAAGGTCCGACGGGCAAGGAAGCCGCTTCAAATGCAAGTTTCCATCAATATGATCGAAGATCAAGACAAGAAATTAAAATAATATACAAGCTCACCTTTTCTGGGGGAGACGTGCGCACACATGTGTATATGTGTGTGTGTGTGTTTTCCAATCCAAGTTTAATACAGAATCTACTTGGGGTATTCGTCCTTTTTCAAAGAGTGTGAGAGAGTAGGTATACCTAGGTACCTACTTAGTTAAATGAGCGGCCCTCACTACTAAAGCTAATACACATGCACATACACATAATTGAAGGTCAAGTAGATTGTTTAGAAGCACATTCCTTCTATTCTATCTTAAGCGCACCGGTTTGAAGCGGGCGAGGCAGAGGTCAGTTCTAATCTGTGACCGTCCGTGTCTTAGTTGTATTCCCTTCGTAGTTAGGCCCGGGGAGTCCACCTGAGGGTAGTCTAATCTCTAAGAACAATTCCTGATTTTTGCTCAGAAAAAAACAAATATTCTTCTTTTCCCCTCTATGATGGTATTTGGTATCTCAACCCCCGATTTCCCACTTTTCAACCCGTGGTGTGAACTGACTCCAAATCCCTATGATTAAGTAAAGTCTATGCCGCATGTGTATGGAGGACTGCATCATTCCGTAAAATAACGAAAACCAGGCAAGGAAAAGAACACCAGAACATTAGGAACCCACACCCGTGAAGCCGCCGCAGAATCTGACCCAGTCCGTGCAGGATGTACATATGAAGGAGGACTCCCGGATACGTGCCTAGGTGTAAGAGGTAAATGGTGTGCGACACACCCGGTATGGACCGGTGATGGGGGGGATTGAACGAGAAATTTCGGTAAAGAGGCCGTGTCCACATGTATGTATTGCCGGTGTGGGTGTTCAGGATATTTCTGTAACATATCAATTAAAATTCCTCGCAATGCCATGACGCAACGTAACCACACTCGAGGGCTATGTCATAGGGTCCCCGCATCGGATGAGACACACAATTCGTATGTCCTCAACCCCAAGCTACCTAACGCTGCCACGTAGTACACAGACTCCGGGTAAAAGACCAGAGCCGCAATACTGCGCACACTCCATGCCGTATACCAGCCATCTCAACACATCGCATCAAGATTTCAAAGCCAGGTAGGTTGGAGTAGTTTAGTAGCAGGTGTAACCACCGTCGATAGCAACGTTGGCACCGGTCATGAAGCTGCTGGCATCGCTCGCAAGGAAAACGCAGAGGCCGTTAAGCTCGTCGACGTTGCCCAGACGGGCCTGGGGCGTCAGGGACTTCCAGATCTTCTTCTGGGCCTCGAGGGCAGGGACACGGTTCAGAGCGGTGTCCATGTAGCCTGGGGAGATGCAGTTGACGCGGATGTTGTACTTGGCCCACTCAGCGGCAATGGACTTGCCGAACTGGATCACACCAGCCTTGGAGGCGTTGTAGCAAGACTGCTCCTGCGGGTAGTTGACAATGCTGCCGCTCATGCTGGCGACGAGAACGATGGATCCGGGCTTGCCAGCTGCCATCATCGCACGTCCGACAGCCTGGCTCATCAAGAACGAACCAGTCAGGTTGATGTCGATCAAACGACGGAACATGGCCGGGTCGTAGGTCTCAGCCTTGATGTTGGAATCGGCGATACCAGCGCTGTTGATCAGCACATCGGGCGCGCCGTACGTCTCAACAACCGAGTCAACGGCAGCGTTGATAGCCGCGCCGTCACGAACGTCAACCTTGAAGAAGGAAACAGGGAGTTGAGTCTTCTGGTGCAAGGTGGCAGCTGCCTCGTCACCCAATTCCTGGTTCGCATCGAAGATCACCAAGGCCTTGGCACCGGCCTCAGCACAGGCGCGGGCCATGTGGTTTCCGAGACCTCGAGCTCCTCTATATTAAGGGATTGTCAGCAAATTGTTTCAGATCAGTAGTATTGAATACAGCGGTCAAGGCTTACCCAGTGACAATCACAACCTTGTCCATTATGCTCATCTTCTGCATGGTGGGAGGCATCTGGCGGTAGACGGTCTTGTTTAGAGGGAACACATCGGTGTCCTCCTCGGGGGGGAATGGCTTCGGCTTGGCATCGTCGCGGTTGACGGGAATGCTGAAGTGGTCGCTCGTGGAACCAGCAGCGCCGTTGGAGTCTGGCGAGTATACAGATACTGGAATTTCGGTCTCTCGTACCACATCACTTTTAGCACGAGCAGACGAAACACTGAACGCTCGTTGGGCCGCAGGGAAAGCTCTGGAGATGGGTGCAGATGCGCGAGAAGAGCTGGAGAGTAAAGGAGCGACAGCTCTGGTGATGCGGAGTGCTGAGCGACCGGACATCTTTGCGAAAGTGTAGTAAATGCTGACTTAGGTGTGAATGGTATATGTTTGTATGAAAAGGTTATCCCCCCAAAAATAGGTTACCGTAGTGTTCGGACAGAAAGGGGCTTGGATGTGCGGGTTGAAGGTTGGTTCGTCCTGAAGGTTACGAGAAACTCTATCGAGTGGTAATGAATGACGAAGCAGCGAGCGACTTTGTAGGTTGGGGGGGCACAGGCAAGCCTCTTCAATTTATGGGAATTGTCCAGGTTTCCCAGGGGATGGCAAAAAGAATAGAGAAATCCGAAATCGGGGGTAGCGCCGTTAGAAATCCCAGTTCCAGGGTTGTGTGAGATTTCAAGGTCACAAGACGACTTGTGTTTAATTGGAAAGCTGGGTATATTTCGTGAACTAGTACCGCAAGTCACAAAAGTAGAGTAAAAAAAATATATTACTCTTGTTCTGTGCTCAAAGCTTTGAGGAGCCTCTTTTTTTTTGGTCTGACCGTCGGCCTAGGCCCTAAGGATAGTAATCCAGTTAACTGTGGGGAGCCCAAAAAATGTCTCGTGGATTGCCTGGAGGGATTTTAGAACAGGGGCACTGTAGAAATAATGAGATGAGTTTGTGCTTCAGCTTATGCAATTTTTGCTCTAAGCAACTATACAAGTCGAATCGGTTTCACGATAATTCGTGGTGAGCCACGGAAAAGCTAAGTACCTAGGTAGGATTGGGGAGATAATGGAAGATCAACGAGGAGGAGGAAGCAATAATGGATGAAAGCAATGGTTGCGAGAGAGGCCTTTTCTACTTGTTCGTTGTCGCTAATTACTTACTCCCTTTTGTCAACAAAATGTGGACTTTTCTTTTCTGACACTTGTCATGACTTGCACTCTTCTTTCCCCTTTCTACGATAGAATTCTTTTGTAATCTGGGTCAGCAGCCAACCCATACACCGTTCTTCTACCACTACATGTAAGTCTCGTTGATCTAAGTATTTAGTTTCGCTAACTCCGAGACCGTACAAAGCATACATACATGTATTATGTAGGTATGTACATATATGTAGGTACCATTGTGCGTTAGGTACATGTATGTGTGTTTATGTACCTATATATATGTACATAATATTACGCCATTTCAGTGCTGTTCTTGGGGTGTATGTGTCCATGTGTGTATATACATATGTTTGTAGATATGTATGTATGTATTGCGTACATCCCACCTACATCTACAACATTCCAGGTGAAATCAGAACTGATAGGGGAAGAGAAGAGAAGAGAGAATTGACGATGGCAGATAGCTACCTACATATGTAGTTATGCGGGACAGGCAGACTAGAATTGAAAATCTTTCTTAGTATGACAATCAAGGGTAGCTCGATTAGCTTGATTAGCCTGGTTAGCCCCGTATTATGCTGCTCTAATGCAATAGCAAACCGCCAAGCGAACGCCTAGTTGCCGCCAAGCCTATCTATAAAACCGACCCGACGGGGCCAAAGATTGAAAGCTAATGGGGCTGCGGGTCCGGCATGCAGCCGAATGGACACGGGTTACAATTTAGCTTGTATTTAGCTCCCTTGTCTAGAGCCTTCCAGCTCGATTCTAAAGAATTTCGAAACTAACCTTATTCAACTTCCATACCTATGAAGAAGAAAAAAAAACCATGGATAATTACTGGAGGTATTGTTGTAATATTGTCGCGCACAACATTATTATGCAAGAAGCCTACTATATTCATCCGATCAGGCTTCGAATTGGATCACTCGGCGTGGGGGTTTCAGCTGTTCTGTAGTAATACATGCCTATGTGTACATACGACTTAGAGTACATACGGTACTCTCACCCGATACTGTTCGGTGTCGCTGAAGCTACATAACTGTGTTCTACCATAGTACATACGTACCTAAGCCATCTTGCCATTTTAGGGGCATTCGCCGCTCACACTTAAGCTGGACTCGACATGGCTTGAGCATGTTCCAAGTTGTTACTATCATTTAGCTTATACTAAACCACCTCGATAGGAATCACTCAATGTGTGAGTGCGGGCTCTTTGCGTTCGCGGATATACCTACCTAATAAGACATAAAGCGACGCTTGAATGCTGTCTTGAAACCGTTTTAACACGGGCAAGCCTGCGGAGAGCTAGGTTTCTAATCGTACCTGCAACTTACAGATATTTATTGATATCAGGTGATAAAAGAAAACGGTGTATAAATATATTGAAGGCTAGCTAAGCCAAAGAGAAGGGCCACACAAGGCCACACCGCCGGAATGTTCACGATACTTGTCCCTTTCTAGGGGTAAAATGTTCTCTGGGGTTGCCCCAGTACGGGTACCCGACGCACGCGGAGATTATGCGTCAAATATACCTCAGATCCGTGGGGTCTAGTTGACTCCGCATCGATGAGCTTTTGATTTTTTTTTTCTTTCCTTGCGAGGGGGAAATCATCGTGAGAATCCTAACTTGGACTCTCGGACTCTCGGTGGTCGTATTAAGATGAGATTAATCTCTATCCTTAAAAAAATTTTGTCCAGGTGACCATATCCCCCACACTTCCCACACCTCAACTCTCAACCAAAAGGCATTATAATTGACAATAGTGCTGCGTAATGTTGGAGTTATTTATAAACACTGGTCACATTGCTGAGATTAATAAAACATTGTGAGCCATGAAACTCTTTACTATTCAGGGATTTCAAACACGTAGCAGAGTCTTATCAAGCAGAGTTAGTGTACCTTAGCTTCGTAATTTTGGCCACCAGGTCCACTACAACCCTTATGTCATGTACGTTAGGTACATAGTACATATGTAGCAGTTAGTAGCACGTAATAAACGGTAGTCGGTAAGTGCCTAAACTATATGTATCTTATTTTAATCAAAAACTCCGATTTGCGGCTCTGTCCTTCGCGATTAAACCTTGCAGCCTCGTCCCCCTTGTTTTTCCCCTGTAGATTAGATAAATATTCTATAGTACACGACGCACGGGCGGGCACACAAACATAGAAATCTATATTCCGTATTACGCGCGTCTCTTCCATCCTTGTAGATGCTGGGTGCTGGGTGCTGGACAAGCTGTAACGTGAGCTATTTGTTTTATGTGTGGATAATATTAGGACTCATCGATGTTGAGAAGCAAGATTTTGCTCATAATCCTCATGATTTCGGTAGGGAATCTGTTTCGCCGTAGAAGTTAGGAAGTCGGATGACAGTGAACGCTAGAAATATCCAGACCGTATTGCCGGGTGCGTGGGATACGTACCAAACAAGATTAGTTTAGGGCACCCGTGGATCTGAGCTACATGTACCTTCCTGGGTGACTTTATCGTCTGTAAGTACATGCAGTAGTACAGTAATGGCCTGGAAGTACTGTGGGTCCTGTTTCGGTAGAGAGCCCCTAAGTGCGATAAAAATGGTCCACTGCAAGAGAGCTCCCCGCGGGTCCTGATGTGGGGAAGGTTAGTTTAATCTACCAGGTATATACACGCACACGTACATAGCACACTGGGCTACCAAAGCTTATGAGATCAGCTAGCGCAAAGTGCTTGACTAGGCGTTTTGCAAGGAGGTCCCGAGATTCAAATCGTTCCAGGCGGTGTACACTACACTTACACATCCGACCGGTCGTGATGTTACCGAAACTTCGCCTACGCGAATTACGGAGCCAATTTTCATATTCAGTAAAGCAGAGGAAGTTAGCAACTATGTGTAATACATACCTACCTCATTGGCATTTTTGAGTCCACGGTAATGGTCTCTCAAGATTTTATCTGGCTTATCTACGCTCCTGTCTAATCACCGGGAATAGTTACCCCATCTCGGCGTTGTGCGGTTATATATCTGACACATTGTTAAACCCCGAGCGAAACTAAGATTCCCGTCAGGTAGGCCGCAGAACAGATAAATAAAGAGGAGACGTCAACCTAAATTTTAAGACTATAAAAATTAGAGAACGTGGAAAATCTTACAAGTATAATGGGTCAAGAGGACCTTAATAGGGGTTTTTTTTTTAAAAAAAAAAAAAAATAATAAACCCTCCCCACCACCACTTATTCAACACATCCACCATCCTCTTCGCCCCTCTCGGATATAGTATGGAATGTACGCCGCAAGTGCCCAAGTGTGCTGATCCCCCAACCTAAATTGGTATGTCCTACCGGTTTTGATTACCGAGCTTGGCTTCCATTAAGTCTGACTAATCGCGCTTTACGTACCTCATTCTGCACCACTAAGGCGAAGGAGTTTGGTCCCCCAAGTCTGAGGATCTAAAGAATCGTTGAGGCATTATTCGCGCTGCCTTAGGTCCTTTATTACCATCAATATATAGCTCCAGATTATTACGGGTCAAAATTCAAGGACGACTTACTCTCATAAGGTAGTTCTAGTACAAGTAGAATCTCGGTCCATTTATTAAGCGATAACATTGCGAGTGAAAGTCGGTAGCATACCGCACCCAGCTCTTCACTGTTGTCAAATCTTCCGAAATCCGCTCCGTAGTTATCCCCCTGCGAGCTCGGCTCCCCCTTCGCAGAGGTGAACCCCCCAAAAGGCATCGCCCATCCATTCCGATACTCTCGGCGCCGCCTACCACGTCGTCATATGAATCATCGGGTAAGATCAGCACACCCTATCCACTGCCGTCCCGCCCCCGCTGCAGGTTTCCTCCAGTTACCAACTAACATGCCGAATTGACTCCGCCTTGAAACTCCATAAATACGCGACACGTCCCACCGGAGAAGATTCCGGTACCAAGTTCCCGGTATATCATTCCGTACCTACTAAGCTTTTCATCTGTACATGTCTGTAGAGTTTGACCGCCCTATCTTCTAGCGGTTGTATGGAGCAGAAGCTCCCTTTAGATATCGGCATATGCCGGAAGTATTTCCGTTTTAACGTCCACATTATAGCTATCTGGGTACCTTGGATATAACAATGATGATAATGTCACCTAACAAGAAAGGCTTAAAGGCGGTGACTAGTAATGTGCGTCTTGATGAACACTTTCAGTTACTAACGAGCCTCCTTACATATCAGATATTCTAAAGTTTCGCAGCCAAGCCGCATCACTAAGTCCCCCGTAATCAAATCTTGGCACTCTCTTTTGGGCCAATATCTAGTACGAGAAATTTCTATCAGACAGGCAATGACCGAATCTATCACTTAAGGTCACTCGTATATATTATCTTCTGTTACACACTTAGATACGGAATATGTTCAGTTTAGGTCACCACTGCTAGTCGAGCTTCAACCGGTCACATCACCCATTCTTCTGTTCAAGCTTGGCGCTACGCTAGAAGCACGGCTGAGCAAGCCATACGGCTCTTTACTAACCCCCCTGAAAGATCCTTATCCGTCCTGGATATTACTGCCAAGAATTCCTCCTGCTACTGTCACGTGGCGCACCATAGATGAAAGGAAGAAATCTGTTGTTCCGCAGGGAGCTGGAAACTATCTGGCCAAGGTCGCGGTATACATGCATGATTCCTCTTTGTCTACCATGTCGGTAGGTAACATCCATGGGTGAAACATTTGGTAGGAACGTACCTATAGTATGTATTAGATTAGGACCGCATAATCGACCTAGGTTGCCTCAAGCTGTGCCTAACCGGTCGAGTTGATCCCAATAAAAATATCTATTGGTTAGTTGAACCGGTCTTTTCCAGCCGCCCCCAAACGGCTTAAATTGTTTTTGCTACTGCTCCTGGCTGGTGGCGGTGGTGGCTTCTTGGGGAAAAGCTGTCCGAGTGTCAGATGTTCACCTCCTCGTCCATGACCATTATCCAAAAGAAAAAAAAATTCACACTACGCAATTAGCTGCCTTCCTACCTGATATTCGCCACGTTCGAGCATGTACTTATCCGCAGATGAGATGGCCAGTGTCTCGGTTCAAGGACACACCGCACTACCACAGCGTTGTCAAACATGCGGTATAGCCTCAGTGAAGATTTTCACATGCATTCAGTGTAATAGTCTAGCATTTTGTGGCCCTTGCTGGTCGAAATGGGTGCTTCATGTACCTGGAGCCGTTGGCTGTGAGTATCCTATAGCCAAACTACAAATCTACTTGGAAGCAACTTCGTTCTACATACCAGACATAGAAAACCTGAGATTTTACTACTAAATTAGACTGTCAATAGGGGGAGGTAAGCCTCACGAGAAAGCGGACCCAGTGGTAATTAAACGGCTTCGTCGGATTTTCGAACCATTACGTACGGATACGGATCACGAGATTGAGCTAGCCAAAGACCGAGAGACAACATGGTTTGGCTTCGGTCGTGATTCTTCCGGACGTCCTATCTTCCAAGATTATGGAAGGTTTGCTGCAATCATGAACGAAAGTCACGTGGTTGGCACCACCGATCGATATCCCCAGCTCGTCTCATTCATAGGGGAAACAGGTAGGTAATACTATTCCCGGAATTTTTCGTTAACTACCTCCCAAGGTTTTCGAGTACGCCTTTCGATACCGCTTAAGGTGTTACGTGCTACGTCTTCTCTCTTCCCAATAAGCTTCTCAGGCAACATATTTCTTAATCACGTCTACGCCTATTCTTGTTGAACTTGGACTAATTGGGAAGCAGGAGCAGGGAAGAGCACATTAATCAAGCTTCTCATAGACCGTCAGGATCTACACTTCACAGAGACCGCGAATTATTATACTCCAGTCACGTCTTCAAGCAATGATTATCTCCCAACAACGGGGGACGTCCACCTCTATACAGAGCCATCGACTCTCTTCACTAATACTCCATTACTATTGATAGATTGCGAAGGCCTGAATGGTGGTGAGGCGATACCTAAAGCTCTCAGACATTTTCCGCGGGATACAAACAGGGAAGGCAACATAGGGCTCAGAAATTCAGAACACGCGTATCCTTCCCAGAGGGGAATAAAGAAGCTCCCGCCATCGAGGTACAGTTCGCAGAGGTATATTACTTGGGCGAATAGCCCAGAGACGCAAAAGAGGGAGTACACGGTCTCCCAACTATATCCAAGAATTCTATATACGTTTTCTGATGTAGTAGTATTCGTGCTACGGAACCCAAGGTATGTGATATGACCTACAACTCTTTGAAGTGCTACTAATGCTTCAAGGTCGTTTGAATCTACTGTCCTCGACAAGCTCGTGAAATGGGGTTCAGCATCGGTCGACAAATCACTTAATCTGCCAACCCTTCCCCATGCAATTGTGGTGCTTAACGCAACAGAGGATGTCGATGAAAAGGAATGGGATGTGAAAACCGCAACTGATATGCTCATGTCAGTTATTCAAGACGCTATTTCACGGGAGCCAGCGCTCGATGAGTATGTACGGGCCTGGCACAAACGAGGCAAGGAGATAAAAAGCACCCAAGATCTCCTTAGCCAGTATTACGCTTCTGTCACTGTGGTCAGAATTCCACGTCAAGATTCATATATGCTAATGGACCAACAAGCAGCGAGGCTTTTTGATTTGATCAAAAGGCGTTGTTCCGATTCACATCTCAATAAGAGACAGGCAAGAATGCTAGCGAATGCCGAAATGCTCCAACTATATCTCCACGCTTCATATGACCGTTTCACGAAAGATTTAGAATCCCCATTTGACTTCGTCAAGGAAGCTCTACGACACAATCCTGTTTCACGCAGTTTCGAGGGTAATATCCTGCATCTAGCCGTGTCTATGAAGGACCACGCAAGGAGCTTAATTCTTCGAAATGATGCAAATAGAATATTTCTGAAATTGGCGCCCATGGTAGCATCATGTGTCATGTTTGACGCCGTTCGCCAACACAGATTAGGTCAGTTAACCAACAATCTTAGTAAGAGGTCATATATAAATAACTCACGAATATTTTCAATCAAGGCACTGCCGAGCAGCTCCTTAGTAATGCATACGCTCAATTATGTGTGTCCGCCCTTCATATCTTCACAAACTTACATTGGCCCTGTGAATTTTCCAACCCGGCATATAAACAAGGGCGTTGCTGTAATGTACAATCCGGGCATAATCCCAAAGGTCACCAAAATGAACACGGCAAAATCATCGGCCATGGACAATACCAGTCAAATTTCGATCTTTCAACTTTTATTCCCGAGTGGAACCACCTAATTCAAGACAGCCTTGCCAAGCTACAGACTGCTGCATATGAACTAGGTCAGAAGATTCCAGGAAGAAGTGACCGTAAGTCAGATCCCGAGGCCCACCATTGCCCCTTGCACTCGGGGAGCTACTTTTGAGGCCATGCCTTGAAGCATCGAAGCTTAAAGCAGGTTTCCCCCTTTAATATTCCTAGAGAAATACCTGATTTTTATTCCTGCAGTTCAAATAGCCTCAATCCTCCACCGAGAGCGTATAAACAACTTCTACAATACTCTTGGTAACCCCATGGACTTCATCAGCCACACCGCTTGTTTCTCATGTCTGAGAGGGCTGCCGGAATGTGTTCTGCCGTGTGGTCACATATTATGTCTAGAATGTGTGACGACCTACGGGCGGACTACATCGAGGACCACCGTTGAGCTGAATCGCTGCCCCCTTCATGTCCGTGAGATCATGATTGACCCGCCGTGGGTTATTACAATCAAACCGTCCCGTGCTGGAGTCCGTATCCTTTGTCTTGATGGGTGAGAATAATTAAAATATTCCCAATAGTTGTGTTCTAACAATTCGCTAGCGGCGGAGTCGGTGGCATTGTAGAACTGAAAGTACTCCAGGCCGTCGAGAATTTGTTAGGATCAAGATTACCCATTCGGATCTTTTTTGATTTGATAGTCGGCACAAGGCAAGTCAGGTAGACGGCCTTATGAATGGTAAGTTGCTAACTTTTTTCTGAAGCGCTGGCGGTATTATCGCCCTCGGATTGGGGGTTAAAGGATGGTCGATCGATGAGACTATAAAGAAATTCAAGATCCTGTATACGGAAGCTTTCACGCCTCGGGGAATGATGGGTATACCGCTCCTCGACAATCTATCAAGCACATACCATGGCAGTATATACAAAACGAAACCTCTAGAGAAAGCGCTGAAGACTATTTTCTCAGACCGTAACCTCTTTGGGGGTGTCCAGTCTCGAAATGAAATGCCAATCAGAGTCGCTGTTACGTCTACAACCGCTCCGGGGCACAAGGCGGTAATCTTTGCCAATTATAATCGATTAGAACCCCCTAGTCAGAGTATGTCTTATAAATATGGCTGTCTACAAGGCGTTGACGTCGTCTAGGTCTCTCCTATGAGTTTATACGTCCAAGTGAGCCGTCCGAGGAGGTGAAGATCTGGGAAGCGTAAGTATTTACCTAGACACATACCTACCTGACATATGTGGTCGTAGTAAACCAAATTGACACTCGTCCTAAAGTGCTCGAGCAAGCTCAGCCATGCCGCCTTACTTCAAGCCTTTTCGGAAGACGGAAACCGGAAACCAGTATATCGACGGTGGTCTACGCCAACCCTGCCCAGTTTGGGTGGCGCATCAAGAGATGAAAATGATCTGGAGCGACGTGGCTAACTCGCCTCCAGATATAGTGCTTTCTGTCGGCGCTGGGTGTATTGTAAGGAATGAGTATGGGTTTCGAAGCGATCGATCCAATCATCTTGGCATAGGTACCTCGAGTAAAACAACAACGCCACCCATGAAACCGATTGGAAAATACCCCTCTAAGTTAACGGAAGCAGTGGATAAACTTGCCGACTATCATAAACCCAGCCGTATATGGGATCAATTTATGGCCCGAAGATCTTCATCTAACCTGCTGGAGACAGCCGAGGACAGCAAGCATTATATCCGTATTTCACCGGAGCTCAATATACGGGCGCCGAGGTTTGACGACATCCAAAGGTTCGATGAAATCGAGAGAGAAGCCGAGGAAGTACTGCAGCAGAACACGGCAGAAATCAAAGAAGTAGCACACCGGTTGGTAGCAAGCGCATTCTTTTTCGAGAAAGAGGGTTTGGTAAAGCAGACACCCTCCGGCTACACTTGCGAAGGCAAGTCTTGTAAACCCTTCGGGGCCACTGGGCTAACAGCGTTTAGGTTCAATATTTTGTAGGTTTCGGAGTTCGTCTGATGAAATGAAAGGTTTGGGGGCTTTCCTTAGGTCAAGCTTGAAGGGAAGTTTTGAACCGTATTTTATGGTTGAAGATGATATGCCTGGATCAGCTGCGCAACAACTTATCCTTACCGAGGCTGCGATTCGCAACATGTATCAACAAGGTTATTTCGATATGGAACCTATTCGGATCGATGCAATCAAAGAGCACACAGCTATCAAAATAACGCTGTGCCTACAGGCTTTCCCTTACATCTCTGGGGAGATGACTCTGCCGATAAGTGGATTCCCCCGCCAGCTAATGAGTGAAGATATTATCCATGCAGGTATCGTAACCTCCTCGGCGACTAAAATCAAGACTATAAAGGCTGACAAGATATAGCGCCCTCACAGTCTACCATTCTCAGTCCATGTATGTCATCCGACGTACGAGAGATGCAGCAGAATCTGGGCATAACGGCAAAGGAATTGGGACCTGGAATTATAGGGTCCATAAACGAGCTCCCATCATCAGAACCTGTCGCAGAACTGCCGGAATCTCCTGCTCCAATACCCGAACTCTCCTCCGAAAGGGTATAGAAGCCGCCCGTGAGTAACGATCATGCCCCCATGCTGTTTGGGTTGGAGGACAACGGTGGGCGTCTGATGGCTGTTCGTTCTGTTGGAGCAATTGTTTATTTCCTACTGCTGGCTATTGGGTACCGATTCATAAATAAGCCACTATCTCACTCATGAGAGGCTTGATTAATAAAATGATTAGAGTCTGATAGCTGCGTTATAATTATAGGTAATAATACTATGTACCCGGAAGATCTTTTGTCTTGTTTCTGTGTTGAATTACCACAGGCTAGTTGAATTGTGCAATTTTTTTATTGCCCTACTAGAGCTACCAAGAGCTCACCAAATGTGGTAGTCGAGTTAAGTAGGTACCTATGAGGTAGGTACCTAACTGTCCACATGCGCGTGTACTTACCCCCTGGGACTAGACCCCATTTGTCAGTGCTCTGTGCGTCCCGCTTCTCCACTTTGGCGGCTTAGGGTTGCCAGCCATCTACGGTAGATTTCCCAATCTTCGGGGTTTTCAATCTCTCATCTTTCCCGGAAAAACGATAGACAAACGTTCGCATTTAACCCCAACGTATCCATCATTCGTGGTTGTATGATTTGCAGTTCGCGATTTGCCATGTAAGTCGCAGATGGAGATCTCATCTGGATGAGCCAGACTTTATTATCCGATGTCGTCCAACTAATGCCTGGCTCTGTGTCTCTAAACGAGCCATTCTCTTTATGATCGTTGTTATACGGATCGATGCGCTCCATCGGCTCCCGAAGGTCGACTATGCAATATATTACCCGTTATATGAAGTGAATTATATGCGACTCCTTGCTCTTGAGATACAGGAGGGACCTCTATCCACAGTAGGTATACGAGAGACCGAAGGGCGAAATGTTTTGATATCACCTACAGCGTCTGGAAACATCCAACACTTCTCTCACTTCCATCACTTCCATCGAGCTCGTCTTGTCTCGTCAACCCCGGATCATGCGGCTGAGCCATTCTTGTGACCGAATTCGATGTTAATGAGATCTCTGTCTCGCCTAGTGGCGTTAGGCGTTATTTCTTCAATCAAATGGCTCGGGGGTCATGGTCTAAAAAAAAAGAGAGACCCTGGGAAATTTCCATGTTAAGTGTAACGGCTTGGGTTTCAAATCTCGTCGCCCTTGACAGGGATTGATAACCCACCACAGTCTTGGGACCTTCAGCCTTGCGCCTTTGCCCAATCACCCATCTGGCCTTTATGAGCTTGCGGAGCTAGTCGACAAACCTCGAACATCACCCTGCAAGGTCCATGTTTGAGGACCACAGACCTTTATCCGCTATTGCGGGAGCCCAGGTTTGTAGAGATGGGTGGGTAGAGAGAACGAGAACCCTCGCTCGCTGCCGGATGCTTGCCACTCCCATACTTTGTATCTCTAGGACGCTCGTGCCGTGCCTCTCCCTTCTTTCCCTCTTCTTCGTGTTGTTGGGTCTACTATCGCCAGTGTCGACCGCGATGGCGCCGTAATACACTCCCTTACACCACGTCAACATGACTGATTCGCTTCTAACTTAATATTTTATAATACTTTCGCAATACCCATTGAGTGGGCTTTTACTTCTTTTGCCGGCCTATACAGCCCGCGCCGCAGCTATAATGGCGACCCCAGGAGCAACACAAGCCCTACTGGGCGCCTTCTTTTTCGGTATATTGTTCAACGCGGCGTCAGCTGCCCTGGTGTTCTATGCTATAGGTCACGGTTCGGCGATCTTTCGGGACGGCCTGAGGCTGGTCCTCATATTATTCCTCGCGTCTTCTGCAGTTTGGGCACTAGTCGAGTTCCTCTCAACCGTCATCGAGCCCACGGCGCCAACCACGTGCCAAGTAGCGGCAATCTTCTCGTCAATCTTCGATCAGCTAGGACGGGTTTTTATCGAACAGTACCTAGTATGGGCAACGCGAGGAGAGAAGAAAAGGGTTGTGAGTTTGGTGACACCAGTTCTTGTTCTTGGCCGATTTGGTGTCGGTATGGCATTCGTAGGGCTCACGGGGAGCGAGTTTAACCCCACCTGCGTGCCTGTGTCCAAAGTGTTACCTGTCGCCATTATCGTCATCGCATTAGATTTCCTCATTCTTGCTATGGTTGCTATCCAAATTTTGTCGATAGGCTCGGCAAACGATATTGCAGGTACCCGACAGGCACCTAGAAGGAGTGTTACTCTGGTTACCATTGGTCTAGCAATATGGATTGGGGTCAGTCTCGCTACTTTGATACGCCTCTTACAATGCTAACTAGGTATCCTAGATGAGCGTGGTGCTTCTCTTAGGCATGAAGACAACCGAATTGGTATTTAAGACGACGCTTCCTGCGCTTGGCCTCGCAATCCTAGTTGGTATGTGTGTATCGTTGACAATAGCTGCCCTTATTGCTGACAGCATGAAGCATTAGTTACTGTACTTTCAGGGACGCTTGTTACTCCTCGCGGCTCACCTCCGCGACGCCCTGATTCTCCAACTACGCGGGATATTGCTGGAGATAGGGACTTATCATCTTCAGACTCCGCAGTTTACCCTCCGTCCCGTTACGAAGATGTGAAGAGCATGACTACAATGACCGTGACCGCATATGCTTCCCAAAACGGTGGCATTATGCCCAGTATCTCGATGCCTATCCCCCGAATGGCTGGGACTAATGCCAAGAAAAGTGTTAAAGGGAGTGCTCGGGCCAAGGCGTCAGGAGGCAAGCTTCTAATTTCGAACCCGGTCCTTGTGGAACAGGAAGGTATGGAGAACCCTCTGGCCCGGATACCAACAGTCGATCTCGCTACGGCCGCTAGCAACGAAAAGGAACGGCGAGTCAAGCTAGCACAGCGAGGGTCAACTCTCATCGCACAGCGGCCCGCTCCCCAGCCGCCAAACTATTCAGGACGAGATGGAATGCTTGCTAGGGAAATGAGCACAAGGCGGAAACAAGTAGCACCTTCGGCCTTGGCGCAATTGGAGAGGTCTGTTTCAACTAAGACTACCAAGACGACTGCGGGACTCTCTATTGAAGCAAATGCGTCTTCCACTTCTTCGGAATTGTCGCCGGGCACTGAAAAGATGAGGAGGAGATCACCACGTCAGCCTCCTGCGCCGCCAATTCCAGCGACCTTCCAGCCAGTCCGACCTGGCGAGCCTATTCGCATACCGATTCCCAGACCTCGAACTCCACCTGAATCGCCAAAGGCTGAGCCGGTGAAGACGCCGCTTCAACGACGCCCAACAACAGGACTCCCGTCTAATCCCCGCGCGCAAGCAATGAAATCAATGGCAAACGAGACTAAGACCGAGAGACAGGAAACCGTGATGTTCATTAACAACATTGTCTATGATGATCCGAATGCTGTGAATAACATTATGCAAGGGGCTTCGAAAACACCGATCACTTCCCTGGATTCGGCTAGTTCAGTTGTTAATAGGCCACGCCCGATTCCCAGAAAAGGAGACAAGGATCGTCAAGTTTTTCCTGCTGAGCTTTCGCCTAGTCAAGGGCATAGGCGGTCAAAGTCGGGTGGCTCCATTGCGAGTAGAAAGTCCATCCTTCAATCTAGGCCTGGGAGCCCTACTCAGTTACCACCGCTGCCGCCACCACCCAAAAGTGCCAGTCTTGTATCGCGGCCCCTTCCTAATGACACGAAGAGTATGACATTCGACGAGAAAATGAATTTCTTGTATAGTACTCCGCTCAGCGTTCCGTCGACTACAGTAACTACAAAAAAGCGGCAGTCTCCGGTACCTGAGATGCCACCTTTGCCCGAAACATACCTGACGGAGACGCAACAACCCAATGTCGAAGGACCGTCCGACTTTGAAGCAAATAGCGAAAGGAGAGCATCTAAGACAACAGACAGGAGCTCAATACGGACTACGAGTATTCTTGGCATTGAGGATGTCCCTCAACGACACATGCAGAGGGCTGGCAATTCCCGTCGAGCAGCTGAAGAGTTGGGACAATCTTGGCTACCAGGAATATCAGCTGAAAACGAAAGACGACAGCCCCCGTCCCTTGACAAGGTGAATCGCAAGTCGTCCCCAGTCATTCCGGCAGGGAGCCGTTTCAGTATGTCTTCTGTGAAGAGCGATATCAGGACCCGAGACGATGACGCTACTACCGTCTGGGGATCTGTGTACTCACCGGTTACTGCTGTCAATATCCAACAGTCACGACTTAATGCCCGTTCAACGTATATCCGGAAAGATTCCCGCAACGATGAAAAGCAAGCAGAACAAGTTAGCCTTGTAAACAAGTCCGATGAGGGCGTGGAAGTGATATTAGATCTTTCGGTGCGTACTGAAGGTAAACATGTACCTGATAACAAGATCCTGCCGGAGGTCCCTGCTAGCAATTTCCATCATCGAATTGGTGAGGAGTGTCCTACATTCTCGTCTAGAAAGGATATGAGACGCCCACGCCCAAGGAAGATGCCTCCACCTACTCCTCTGATTTTAAATGGGAAGAGCAACAAAAGAGCCATAATAGTCCAGGCCGCGGAACCTTCACCCCTTGAATCACCCGAGGTTGCATATCAGCAAATTCAGGCCCAGCTGCAGCGGTTCGAACAACCGAACCAAGAATCAGTGGAGAGCCAAGAACAGCGCCTGGCACTACTAGAGAATCTAGAGCGTGAGATGGGCCAGCTGGAAAATAAATGGCAAACCCGCCTTGATCGTGACTCTATGTCAAGCATTCAAACTTCCCCGTCAAAAGATTCTCGGCCAACTTCATTCGCTGCCGAACGCAGAGCGTCTCGGAGAGCGTCCCTGCGTAACTCAGCCATGCGATCTAAAGGTGAAGACAGCATGGGCATGTCCTCATCTCAGAGCTCCGGGATGAGCTCCGAAAGTACGCGCGCCAGTGTTTGGCAAGCTCGTCTTGCCGAGGCTCAGATGGAATACATGAAGAGCACGCCTGACTTACTCGTGAAACGCAACAATCTGAACTTCATGTCTGCTTCTAAGGCCGCGTTAGGTAGTCCGAGTCCTCCTGATACTGACGAATCTGATTATGAGGCGGCGAAAGTATCTAGAAGTGTACAGCCTCTGACCACATCGAGCCCAAAGGTGTCTGAGTCTGTGATCCAAACGCATGAGCTCTGGAGACCACAATCAACTTCTCAATATCCTGTTAGTTCCGGCCTCTGGCTAAGCACACCCAAGAAGCTTCAAACAACCAGTGACACTCATACACTTCCGAGCTTGTTAACACGTCCGGCGACCAGAAAGACCCTGGAGTCGTTGACTATAGAAAGTTCGCGACTGTGGGAGAAGCCTACCAAGATAAGCAATTCTAGCACCACGGTTGGGTTATGGAGGAAATATGACCCATCTCAGGATACAGAGACTAGCCGTGGTATCACTCGCCCAGCCACTATCCGCCCTCCTCGGAAAAACAAGCGCGTAACTCTCTTGCCTGATATTTTGGAGAATCCTGAGCCTTTACCAGACAAGCGAGGGACTCTAGGCCTCTTCCAGTTTCCTTGGGGGGAGAAGAGCGCGAATGCCAGTATCCAGCCTCGACCTAGTCGTATGTACATGGCCATGCCAGGAACTATGACTACAGGAGGCCCGTCTATCAACGCTTCTCTGGACGCTAGGTCAAGGCAATTGGAAGCCGAGGAGGAATTTACAACATCCTTCTTTGATGACTACGAGGCAGAAGAAGACGGTGACAACTTTGATTTCTCGGATAGCGATGGCGAGGGCGAGGGCGATGACTTCGACGAGAACACTCTCTGGGAGATTGCAAGCTTACTTAAATCTGAGAACGTGCCCTCAAAGGACAGTTTGTTTCCTCCGTCTCTACCACAGCAGGCATTGGAATCTATCAACTCTCCCGTATCTGTTGAGAATGCCACTAATATGATAGCTGACGGCTATCGTGACGATTGTTTAGTACAAGAAGAGCCTATTCCGGTAGATCGCTTGTCATTCACGTCTTTTAATTCTGTCCTTGACCGGAATCTGTTGTGGGCCCCCCAACTAGGAGCTTCGAGGATTCAGAGATTTGGTCTACCCCAGCCTGATTCTGCAGCATGGAAGAGTTACATCATAGAACCCGCAGCAACAGCCAGATCCAACTCCCGTACTGAAGATATTACTCCTCTCCAAAGCAACAAGTTATGGGAGCCGAGTGCCAAAGAGGACGTCACGAGAACCCAACTACTCTGGAATACAAGCAAGCCAGTCCAGAGTACCTCTGTTTACTCTTTTCCAACGAAGAAGAGTGCCACAGCTACCAAGACATCATCTCTTTGGGTACAACCCGTGGTTACTCTAACTTCAGACATTTCTGGCCTGTTCGACGTTAGCCAGTACAGAGCGGACTATCGCACAACTTCGAAAGAGCCTGCTGCTCCAATAATGGCGAGGAGGTCCCGAGCAACGGAAGTGTCCTTGGAGAAGCTAACTTCACAGACTCTCTGGACAGGAAAGATTGCAGCTAGGGCTCCATTAATGTGGGAGAAGCCCGTTGTCAGCCACGTGCCTGAGCGAGATGGCCTATTTGTCAACAACATGTCTAGGTTCGACTTCCGCAGGACTGCGAAGGAACCTGCCGCTATTTTTATGAAACGAGTTCCGCGCACAACCGAGAAACCCTTGGGAGGCATAAAGACGAATAGTTTATGGTCTAAAGAAGTTATTGTCTCGCAATCCGTCCACGGCGCTCAGCTATTCACACCGCAGCCAGCTTCAAAATCACTTAAGACCAAAGCTAATACTTTCCTTTGGGAAAAGCCGGAAACCTGCCAGGAGCTCGAGCAAGAAGGGCTGTTTGATGTAAAAATTACGAGGAATGACTATCGGAGAACGTCTAAAGTGCCAGCTGCCATCTCGACGTCTATGAAGCCTCGTACAACTAAGGAGCTATTGCCAATAATTACGACAAATGGTCTCTGGACGGGAGAGCTGGTAGAACATAAAGCCCCCGTTTCTATTCCCAAGCCACTCCCCGCACCTAAAGAGATCCCGGTATCGACTCTAGCGAGTTCTTTATGGGAGAAGTCTACGCCAGTAGTCCTCAGCTCGGATTACGAAGGTCTATTTGACGCCAATGTTGCTCGGGCTGATTTTCGAAGAACCTCTAAGCTCCCGGTCGCGATCAATATGACTCGGAAGCCTCGCAAGACAGTAGAACCCCTTGCAATTTTGACGAGCACAAAACTCTGGAAAATGCAGTCTAAATTAGGCCACGTTTCTACTCCTAGGGCTGCTTCATTATGGAACCAATCTATCGTGTCAATTCCTGTTATGGCCGGGTTATTCCAACTCGATTCAAGTCGCAAGATCTATCGAACAACTTCAGCAGAGCCAGCTGCACTGCAGGTGATCCGAAAGCCTCGCTTTGTTAGCGAGTCTCTCCCAAGGATCGAATCAACGCGCCTTTGGATTAACAGCCAGATTACTTCGGTAGAACTAGACTGGCTTACAATCTCATCCATACGACCCAGAAGCCCCTCTGTGGCTTCTATATCCACAACGAGCTCATCGCCCTCATCCCCTGTGTCTGAATCGTCATCAGTTAAGACGAGCACCACAAAAGCGTCTTCGGCCAAGAGCTTCTTCAAGGGTTGGTTTGGAAAAAAGAAAAAGGAATCAGAGGTCCGTCGAGTCCCTGAAGATGCTACACCGAAGGCAGCGCCTAAAATTCCCGCTATGCCTGAGTTGCCCGAGGAGTTTATATTCAAGAATTTGGACGAAGTCCTCTACAAGAAACCAGCGCACATTCCCCTTCGTCAATCGCACCGGCCCAGCGTCGCGTTTCGTGCCGATTGGGATAGCGCATTGCGAGAAGCCATCGCAGCTAGCTACCCTGGTTCTATGGCTGCTTTGAGAGTCTCTTATCCTCAAGATTGGGAAATGGCACTCCAAGAAGCCATTAAGGCAAGCCGCGTACCTTCTAAGGTTATTCGTAAACCCGCATCGCCTCGAGACTGGTCTGCTGCGCTCCATCAAGCCATTATTACCTCGTATCCTGAAATAAGATTCTCGCGGGGTCAAGCCCTACCAGCGCAATGGACAGCTCAGCTTGAAGAGGCTATTGCCAAGAGCTATCCATCACAAGTAGACAGTTTTGACGTCACTGTCCGACATCCTGTGTTCATGGGGACCATAGAAACAGTGGCCGAGACAATCCACCCTGCAGTCTCCCCCAAAATGATGAGGCGGAGAGGGAGTTACAAAGAGAGGAGCAAACCCGCTAGCTTCGACGTCGCTGTCAGACATCCTGTGTTCTTCGGGTCCACGGAAACGACCGCTCAGATAATTCACCCTGCGTTTGAACCGAAGATGTTGAGGCGGAATGTAATGCGTGATGCTATGTCGGAGCCTCTGCTATGGACCAAACCAACAATGACAGGAGCAGCCGCTGCAGATGGTTTGTGGTCTTCCCACAGTTTCGCACCTAAGGCTCAAACCGGATCTTCGTTTGGAGCCGAAGTTAACATGGCAAGTCACAGTCTGCGGAAGACAAAGAACACCACTCGATGCTCTGATCTCGCTGTCGACCCAGAATTCAGCGAGCAAGGCATGTGGAAGCGTGGCCTCTATAGTAGCGACGACTCTCAGTCCGAAGATAGGGATTGGCTGGAGGATTCCATGAAGAAGCGCTTTACGCGTATCGAACTGAGGTATTAAGAGGAGAGGTAGAGTTTTGGAGAGGTCGGCATTTAAGGAACGTTATATAAGAGCATATATACCCCACCGGGCTGTATAACATCTAATGGCTGTTAGTCGCATTATACCATTCTTTTATTTTCCTTTGAAGTCTTTTTGCGTTGCTATTTAGCATCCACGCACATGTATTTAACGCAGCGTCATGCTTGACGAAGCTAAGATAGTGACTCGAAAATGGTTCCCATATTGTGCAATCTCATTTCAAACTCCTTAGCCGCTAAGGTATAGTACCCTCGTCAAAGCCACTGGATACTTTGAGAATACGATTCGCCCTCGAGCTTGCGGCCTTCATTGTTCGTCGTCCACTTTCCCTTGAGGAACCCTGCCCCTTCAAGAGATTTGCCATCAGCACCAACCCTCAGAGTTCCCAGTGCTTTCCCATCGCTACCGACGAGATCTGTGCTCACGCCCTCCTTAGCCTGGTACAGACAGACTTCGACATCTTCAGCGTAATCGTAGACGGCACCACGGATGCCCGGCTTGCCAAGCACGAGCAGCGTATTCTCGCGAACGTACAACGGCAGGCTGCCGAATCCGTGCTTCTCTCGGAACCAGCCAGGGCCCTCTCTCGTGCGGTTCGTAAAGAAGCAAGTCCAAGTACCCTTAGGCAAGTAGAACTCGACATCGCCAGATTCCTCGAAGATGGGCACAGCCAGCAGACTGTCGCCGACCATGAATTGACGGTCTAGATACCAAGACGTAGGGTCCTCGGGAAATTCGAGGCACATAGCGCGCAAGGACATTGGGATGCCCTGCTGAACTGCCTTAGAACCCTGCGCGAAGAGATACGGCATTAGCCGGGTTTTGAGCGCAGTCCACTTAGCGAGAGTGCGCGAGCACCCTTCCTCGCTACGGTCGTCGTTGTCGATGGTCCAGGGTACTCGATAGCTGCTGCTGCCATGGAGGCGACTGTGGCTGCATAGGAGACCAAACGCGACCCACCGCTTATAGATCCAGGGCGCCGGGTACCCCTCGAAACCACCAATATCATTAGACCAGAAGGCATAGCCGCATATACCTAGGCCCAGGCCACCTCTCACCGACTCGGCCATGGCTTCGGGGGTCGACTCGCAGTCGCCTCCCCAAACGAGGGGGAATCTCTGCGTGCCGGCGCAGGCGGATCTAGCAAAAAGGACGGCTTCCTCGCTCCCGTATCGCCTCTGAAGGGCTTCGTATACTACTCTGTTATAGAGGAAGGCGTAGTAGTTCTATTTGAGGAAGGTTATGAGCCACAGTTTCAGCCATAAGCTTTGGACGGAGGATAGGGTTAGTATCACGGGCTTACATGCATCTTATGGGTGTCGACCGTCTTGTCGAACCACTCCACATCCAGCGTTGGGATCCTCTCGCCGAAGTCAGTTTTAATACAGTCAACTCCCTTGTCAAACAGCCCATTAAGGCACTCGGTATACCACTTCACAGCTTCAGGATTAGTAAAATCGACTAAGCCCATACCGGCCTGCCACAGATCCCACTGCCAAATATCGCCGTTCTTCCGCTTCAGCAGGTATCCTTTCTCAGCCGCCTCCTTGAACGCAGCACCATGCTGTGCGATGTACGGGTTAATCCAGACACAGACCTTATTTACCAGACCCGAAGATTTCAAGCGGGTAATCTGCGCCTTGGGGTCAGGGAATTTCTCCGAGTCGAATACAAAATCCGTCCATTTAAATCCCTGTGAAGCGTCAGAAACTGCACATAAAGACCGGTCTTATAACCCCTCACTTTCATCCAGAAGCAGTCGTAGTGGAAGACATCTACTCGGGTATCTCGCTCTTTCATGCCTTCCAGGAAAGAATTGACGGTTGCTTCGTCATAGTTGGTAGTGAAACTGGTGGTCAACCAGAGACCATAGCTCCAGCTTGGCACTTTGTTAGGCCTCCCTATTAGAATCGAGTATCGGTAGAGCACCTCCTTAGGAGTCGGACCGTATATTATGTACCACTTGAGCCTTTGGCCCTCAATACTCGTCTGAGCTCGGCAGCACCGCTCGCTCCCAATCTCCAGCTCGACTCTCCCTGGGGTATCTATAAATATCCCGTACCCTCTGGAGCTGAGCCAGAACGAGACATTCTTGTATGCTTGGTCACTAGATGTACCACCATCAGCATTCCATAGCGATATCGACTGTCCCACTTTATTGAATGCCCCAAACCGCTCTCCGAGGCCATGGACAGTTTCGCCAACTCCAAGGTTTGTCTGCGTGAAGATGTAATGTTTAAAATCCCTCATGTCGCCAGTCTGCAGAGGGTTGCTTGGAGCAGGATTGTAAGCCAGACCCACGCTGCGAGAAGCTAGGGAAGTCAAGACCTTCGATCCATCTGAGCTGTGAAACTGAATGCCGAATGTATGTTTGTCAGGGTTTACAGTTGCCGACAGTGAGCCTGAAGTAAGAGTGGTGCCTTTGTCACTTCTCGCAATCTTTGGGTCGAACTTTGGTCCTCCTTCTGGGAAGAGGTCAAAATGAGGATCTTTCCTTGCGGCGCCGGCCCAATGCGTAGTTTCAATAGATATAATTCCGTCATGAGGCGCTTCTAAGTCCTGATATGTTGTTAACTAATGATGGTAATAACACCTTTGCGAGTATTCTAGCATTCGCTTACGATAGTCAGGGTGCTGGTGTTTAAGGTATCCCCGCGAGTCCTGATCTTTTTCGAAGGACATAACAGACTCAACCCCTTCTCCGTCTCTGTAATATCATAGACCTCTTCGGCATATTCCACACGCATCCCCTCCGCTACCATCCACATGCCATCACGAAATTTCATATTGGCAACCAATGCTTGCTTTTGATAGACTTGTAACGATTTTCGAAGACGAGGCAGAGGAAAATTATTTACGAAGTGTAAGAGGAGGAAAGGAATGTGGCATGAAGCCTTTCTATTTTACAGAATGTGGAGACCCGAAGTCCAAGTCAAGCCGTGTTGATGAAGCCCGACCCCAACTGTAGCCGCATATCGGACGCATATTCTACCATGTCGTATTACGAAAAGGCCCAAACCCGTTCCTTGCTCGCGTCTTACTGGTCTTGGCTCAGACGATCATGGGGAGACGGAGATCGGGCCGTGTCTGCGACAAACTCACAGTAGTAGTTACATTCTTTATACATAGCTCGTACATCGTAGCGCCTAATAGGTTTCGAGCCGGTCCTATCCTAGAAGCAAATCGTGGGTACTAGCAATCGCAGGACCTCGACAAAGTGGAGGCAGGTGACAAGCCGTCGGTTCAATTGTCAACGAAAGAAAGCAATGTCTCCACGAACCCAAGACGGGGGGTTGAACGGGGGGTTGAACGGCGGGAACAGGTTCGTCCACTTAGCCCATCTCGGTAGAATCTTCCCCCACCAATAAAAAGGGGGAGTTATCATCGCGATAGCCAACCCCCTACCCTACAACCCCCTACCAACCCCAACTCTCCACTCACGTCTCCGAATTGTCTCCAATTTTCTAGGTATCCTGAAATGCAAGTGAAGGTCAAGTTTCTACATGTGAGCCACGAAGTCTTCGGAAGCGCGGTCCAGTAGTCTAGTTGGAGTGTGAGAACGATTATGGGCATATGTATACTCGACCAAGTATTATTAATAGCTTTGGTTAGAGAATTCAGACACCATGTTACTACCAGCTAGCATCTAGAGACCCATGAGTCTGAAGAATGCGGAGATTGTTCTCCCGCCAGCTAACAAGGTCCATGAATTGACCTTCAATGCGACTATATCGTCAGGGATATGTGCGCGTTCATGATATAAGTCGTAATGCCATAACTAACAATTTTGGGGTGATCTTCTCTCAAGCTGTTAAATAAGACAAAGAAAAAGAAAAGAGGAAAAAAAAGGCCTTGGTATCTCATCAACCATTGAACGACCAGCTAGCAAGATGAGGTCACCCATTACCATCTACATCGCCGCCTTAGTAACCTATGCCCTAGCCATATCAAAAAATAATGGTACCACACCGCTTTACAAGGACTCGTCAGCTCCAGTCGAGGACCGAGTGACTGACCTCTTGTCGCGGATGACCATTGAAGACAAGGCAGCTCAGCTACTGCAAGGAGACCTAAGGAATTGGATCGACATCGCTGATGGCACTCTCAATCAAACTGGTCTTGAATGGAGTATGCATATTCGGGCTGGTTCGTTTTATGTTGGCGTTGCCATACCCTGGAAGATGCTCAGCGACGGAATCAAGGTTGGTCAAGATTATTTGGTACAAAACACAACGCTCGGGATTCCCGCCTGGGTTCAATCCGAAGGCATACATGGCTTCTTGATATCGAACGCCACCATTTTTAACTCACCTATTGCTCAAGCTTGCTCCTTCAACCCATCTCTGGTCGAAAAGATGGCAAAGGTTATCGCCCAGGAAGCTCGGGCTCTGGGCGTAAACCAGATTTTCGGGCCTCTTGCTGACCTAGCTCGCGAGCTAAGATTCGGCCGTGTGGAGGAGACGTTCGGAGAAGATGGCTACTTGTGAGACAGACGTCTATCCATGTCATTGCTCCCACGATTAATAAGACTAGAACCGGCGAACTTGCTCATGCATATGTCAAGGGTCTCCAGTCGGGCAACGTTTCAGCTATGGTTAAGCATTTCGTAAGAGCCTATATCTTTCTTAACCCTTAAGATAATAGAGACTGATGCGTCAAGGCTGCGTTCGCATCGCCGGAACAAGGTATAAATTGTGCACCTGTTCACGGGGGCGAAAGAGAGTTACGTACTACATATCTCCCTCCCTTTAAGCGAGCGATCATCGATGCTGGAGCATTTTCCATCATGTCAGCGTACCATAGCTACGACGGAGTACCGGCCGTTGCTGATAAACATATCCTCACTGACATTCTAAGAGAGGACTGGGATTATAAGTATTTTGTGGGTGACACTGTCGATTTTGACCCTGGAGGTACTAACACGGCTAGGTGATGAGCGACGCGGGAGCCACAGATCGTCTGTGTAAAGATTTCAAGATGTGTAGATCCGACCCTATTGACTCCGAGGCCATAGTCAAATTCGTAAGTATGCTATGATAGTATAAAGGTAGCCCAAATTCTAGGTATTAACACCGCTTAGGCACTTCCTGCTGGGAACGACGTCGAAATGGGCGGTGGATCTTTCAATTTCGAAAAGATCCCCGAAATGATCGATTCAGGGAAGCTACCCATCGACATAGTAAACCAGGCTGTGTCTAGACAGCTGCGCGCGAAATTCGAAGCAGGTTTGTTCGAGAATCCTTTCACTGGCGTATCGGAAGAAGATCAGGCAGACTACATCAACACGCCAGAGGTGATCGAACTCGCAAGGCAGCTAGACGCAGAGTCCATTGTCTTGCTTGAGAATCACGACGATATCCTTCCTCTGAGAAAGGAGGCAAATATTGCTGTTATCGGACCCATGGCTCACAGTTATATGAATGTTAGTAATATCGAATCTTATAAGACGCAAAATAACGAGGAACTAATACACCTCACAGTACGGTGACTATGTCCCCTATAGATCTCAGTACAGAGGCGTCACACCACTGAACGGTATTAAGGCAGCTAGCACTGGGAAAGTTACATATGCGAAGGGTTGTGAACGTTGGTCTAGCGACCAGTCTGGCTTTGATGAAGCTGTCGCCGCAGCGGAAGGCGCTGACGTAGCAGTCGTCGTAGTAGGCACGTGGACTAGAGATCAAGATGAGCTGTGGGAAGGTCTCAATGCTACGACGGGCGAGCACGTCGATATAAGCAGCCTGAATCTTGTTGGCGCGATGCCGCACCTAGTTAAAGCCATTATCGACACAGGAAAGCCCACTATAGTCGTCTTCAGCTCGGGCAAGCCCATCACCGAGCCCTGGATTTCCGACGCGGCATCGGCCCTGGTGCAGCAGTTTTACCCATCTGAGCAGGGTGGCCATGCCCTAGCTGATGTATTATTCGGTGACGTCAATCCATCCGGGAAGCTCTCCGTCTCGTTTCCTTATGATATCGGTACCACGCCCATCTACTACGACTACCTGAACTCGGCAAGGGCGTATCCCGACCCTGGTAAAGTCTACGCCAACGGATCTATGAAATTTGGGCATAATTACGTACTTCAAAGCCCATTACCACTCTACGAGTTCGGTTATGGCAAATCCTACGGTACCTTCACGTACTCCAACGTGAAGCTCTCGCAATCCGCCGTATCTTCGACTGACACCATCACCGTATCAGTCGAGATTACCAACGAGTCTACGCGCGACGGCGCCGAAGTAGTTCAGTTGTACGTTCAAGACATGGTTGCTAGCGTCGTAGTGCCCAACAAGCAGCTACGCGGCTTCTCCAAGGTACTTGTTCCAGCTGGCGCCACTAAGGCCGTGAATATCGACATTTCTATTGCTGACTTGGGACTGTGGGACGTAAGTATGGAGTACGTTGTTGAGCCCGGCGAGTTTACTGTTCATGTTGGAAGCTCAAGCAAGGACATCAGGGGTAATGCTACGTTTATTGTGGTTGACTAGGTACGTTTTTAGGTAGGTAGCCGGAGCGACAGAAGTGGATGCCTGTATGATATATCGAACATACCTCATATACTAAAATAGACGTGCCCACCCCTATCCGAATTCCGCATTACGAGATGGTATGTGAGGAATAAGCTATAAGGTAGACATCGTAATTTTCATCCATAATCTAGAGACAGACCGTATACCTACCTACCTACCTAGGTACGTAGGAATGGCACAGTGGGACTAGGTAATATTATATATAAGTTCGGGATGTCCGGATCTCACTAGGTACCTAACTTACGATATACATCTCTCCTCGCCGTACCAATGCCCATTACCTCTCAACTAAGCGTGTAGCTATTGCTTGTCCCTTCGAAAGCTGTGATAGCTCCGCCAATCAAAGCCTTGCTATCACCATAATACTTTGTTCTATAAGTCCCCGGCTCGGCATTCTGTTCTGTCTCCCAACTAATCGTAACCTCACTATATCCCAGCACCGTATCAGTGCGCTTCCACGTATATACCAGAGACCAGTCGGCGTCGTCCCGAACCTGAGTCCAATCGTCGCCGTCTTGCTTCTCGATCGCCGCGAACGTACCCTCAAGCCGCAGATTGTTGCGCGGGTTAGCGCCGACGAAGGTCGCGTTGATGACGGCACCACGCGCGTAGCTAGCCGACGGCTGCGTGACGACATCTCCAAAAGCCTTACCCAGCGGTGGATTATCCTGCACCACGCCCGTTATGAAGCTTAGGCTGTTATTGCGGTTGTCTGGTGGCTTCGGCCCCGGGTCAGGCGAGGAAGTAGAATCAGGGGCCAGATACTGAATGTTGCTAACAGTCAGATTGATATACGCAGGTAGCTCCCATTGCCCAAAGAGTGTGCTTGCGCCCTCGTACCGCTGGATGCCGTATTCTTCCGGGGTGGCTACGTAGTGCGCGTAAGTATTAGCGGGACCACCGAGCACGACCTTGGGTTCCGTATCGGTGATATCCGCCGCGGCAGCTTTAACAGCGGCACGCCATCTGCGACCTGACATGGTAGTTGCCTCGCTGGGACTAACGATAATGACGAATTGGCCGACCCGGAGAAGCTGCACATCGATGATGTTCGGGCTCCACGAATATGGCTCGGACATCTCTCCCACATCCAAAAGGACGGGTTTAGGATTCTGACATGCCTGCTGCTGAGGTGAGGGTGCGCGAAGCAAGCTCTTGACCACTTCCCAGACTGGGCTTGCGCTTGGCTCGCCAGAGTCTGCTTGAGTGAAGTCGAACGCGCCGGGTCCGTCTGTCGTACCGGCGGCGAAAGAGTATCCTAGTGCTGCGGGACACGTCTGAACTTCGGACCCGTTCTCCAACTGGAATTTCCAGAAGGCCATGTCGTGGTAAAAGTGGAAGGATTTTACCGTCGATCCAATAACAGGAGTACCAGATGAGTCCAATGAGTCCTAAAATAAGACGTGAGCAGCGATCATGCAGTGGTAGTTTGGTAGCATATTTTCCTTACGTATACTGATCTCGCACCATCATACTGACGTTTTCCGATCTCATAACAGCTTGCAATCCCAAGATCGAGAGCGGTGAAAAGGGGTCCTCGTCCGTGGCAGTGCTGCGATTTTCCATCTGCGCACGTGCTGTTTTCGAAACTACACTGCTGGCCAGAACCGTCATCGCACCTAAGGGATATATCAGCACATCAGGCCTCAGAAAGAGTGGAATTCGGTGCTTACCAAGCACCCAGTGTATTAGGGGTTGTATCTCCGACATTTGCCTGAGAGAATCCAGCAACAAATCCGTCGGCGGCAGAGCCTTCGCCCTCCATAGCCTGCTCGAACATGATCTCCGCGACTCCTTTATTGTCGCCCGCCACGTGGGTGCTGTTTTGGTAGATGGAGGTCCCGTGGACGGGATACCATGATAGGATACCGATATTCTTGCCATCAGATGCGCGCTGGAACCTGAGGACGGTCATTTCTTTATCCGTTGAATCCGTATACTGAGCTCGTTCCTCAGCAGGGTTCGCTAAGTAGGCATATAGACTTCGACTGAGGTTGCCGTCCGTAATGTTCACGGCACCTATTAATCAAATTAGAAAAATCTTAGACAGTGAGCCCTCTCACTACCATACCAAAGTCGAGATATCCCTAGTATTATAAGAATCAGCAGAGGCGCTCGCGATCACAGCTCTTTCTTAGCCTACCTCAGTCAAAGATTCATGAGCTCTCTTGATCGACAGAACAGCGCCGTCAACGATGGCTTGATAGCTCTGCTTGTCAAATCCCAGGCTAGTGACTTGCGGGAGCAAATAGTTAAACCAAGCTCCAGGTCCAGAGTGAGCGTGCGTCCCAGTGACCGCAACATTACCACGGTTGTAAACAGAGTATTCGCCTCCTAGCGCAGCAAGGCTATCAAAGATGCCGAAGCTCACAGCAGTGTCGCCAGACTGGGTATCAAGTACCAAGTATACAAACCGGTCGTTGGGGTTATTGACGTCGCCGACGATAAACGCTCGCGAGTAGATTCGCTGTCGAAGACCGCTGCCGACCTGGGAGAGGTCGGCATAGCCCGCAAAGTTGATTTCAACCACTGGGCCGGTTATATCGGCCTTTCCAACCCCGATCAAATACTTATCGCCTTTTCCTTCTGCCCTGCTCTTCGTTGGTATATTCGCACGCGCCGCATGGTGTCCAAGATCGAACCCGTGTCGGGGTGTTGGCGAACTTGACCTTATCGCGAAGAAGGCTCCCAGGACGAAAAACGAAAATATGGAAAGGAAGGCCAATACAGGCCGCGCCGTCGTTCGAGAGTTTACGGAATACGGGATCCGAGCCATGGCCGCGAAAATAGAAGGTTGACAGCTGCTGTAGCCAACCGTTCTTTTTTACAGGCAACACAGTTCAAGCCTGGGGGTTCCTCTCCTATCTCCGAGTATGGAAGCGACGAGGTTTTATTTCTCTTCCCTTTGGGAAAGTGAGGCACGAGACAGCTCTTTTTTTTTCTTTTTCTTTTTTTGGGCATGCCTTAGCATCGGTTCTATTCCCTATTAAGGATGCAACATCGGTGGTGATGGCTGCATCTGCGTACAGACAAACAAACGAAAAGAAAACAAGCTTTCAGAGTCGACCAGCCACATTGGGTAGGCTACCACTGTGAACCTTGCATGGGTCTCGCATCTGCGTCCGCGACGCCACGGGTGCCCGGATACGCAGGCACCAGCTACGTGAGTAGAAAGCAGGAAAGCAGGAAAGCATTGGGTTGTATACAATCAGCTGCGGTGTCTGACATCATGAGCTGAACTCGAGGCCTATGAAGCATACACAACATCCCATGTGCCCCAGTGGATAACAGGTAGGGATGACAGGGGATGGTAAGGCACACGATTGGATCGGCGCTGTCTCAGTGGTGATTCTCAGGTTCCTTCCTCGGCAAGTGTATAGGTGGACAAAATGGGAGAGGTAGGAAAAGATGGGGAGGGACGGGAGAACAGGTCACCGGGTTAGATGATATCGTATCTGCATATCACCAATGATCATCATCCACCCCAGCGTCATTGGACCCATCGCAGATATCGATCCATCACATCTTCCCCTCATTTAACACCCCAAATAATGCTGGACTTAATGCTGATTTTAGTACTGATTACCTTATAGTACCCGGAAATTCAACTGGAAGGGAATAATAAATTGTTTCTGCAGGTCCTAGTCTAAGCGGTCGCTCATTGGATGTGGTTGGCCTTAGGATAAATGAGTTTACATGGGCTTATCCAAGAATCAATCCCGTACTTACTTACAAGGGGTGTAGCAGAGGTGACTTTACGCATCCGCGAAATAAGACCTTAAGATCACGGATCCTCAAACTTGGCTCCATCCAGGGTTAACGTGCTATTATAACCCTCATGAGTGTCAGCTCGCTCTATTGTGAGAAATTGCTGTATAGATACAGGTAGATTAGGTACCTAAGGTAACGTTCTCCATCAGCCATCTAATACAATGGTCTCGTACATTGGACTCAAACCCTGTTTGTCCCTCATGTCTTAAGACAGCGCGGTCAAGGACGAATCATCGATGGAAATGGGCTGCGATGTGATATATCTTATGATGAAGGATTCCTTCCCGGAGCGCTTATTTCGAAGATACTATAGCATGCCATTGACGGTCTCCAAAGAGGAAGCTCTTAAGCGATAATCTTTTTAACGGCTTTTCTATATAAAATCTCCACAAAGCTTATCTACCCCAACTTTGTCGACCTCGCTGCCCTCGTTCATTGGCGGGGACCGACGGCACGATCTAGCTTCCCCCCCAAAATTCTCTAGTATTTGATATTAAGTACGATTTAATTCTACTACCTACGTGTATCTAAAGGGGGATACTCCTAGTATGTGTAACACGGAACGACGGGAAGGACCGAGACAAATCCGTGGGGTACTTTTGTACCTACGGCTGCTGGGCCAATGATGAGACGTAGTGATTCGACAATTAGACGGCCTGTTTGAGTGGTACGGCTGCGATAAGACTGTTGAAGTAATACATAACGTTGAATGTAAAGCAGGTGATTCAACCGAAAACACATTATGTACCTTAGGTAGGTACATGTGTATATAACCACTTTGAAGGTTGATAAACGACAACTAACAGCTATATTTGGGTATCTAACGTCTAACATAACGTAAACTGAATGTACATATATGTATATGCTTTATGCGTTCTCAGCTCTACTGCCCTGACAATGCGTACAGAATCGTCGAATCATCAAACAGGATTTAACTCTATCTACTTGGACACCTCTGGTAAACAGCCTACCTCTGGTTAGCCTGTAACGCGGTCGATTCTCTAATCTTGTCCTTTCAGCTTGTCCTAGCCGTAATATTTCAATTTCGTGAGAGCCATCCATGTAAGCCATAGGAATCATAATATGATAATCCTACATTTTACCGTTCTACTGCAAATAATGCCACGTTACGCCCCGACGCTGGTCACTCGTTGTTGATGCTCGGGCTGCGGGGTCAGTCTCCTCGAGATGTCGGGGATTCCGACGCGATCCGCCATTCGGTCCGGAACTAAGTCCGGAGATACTGATCGGACCGGATACTCGGTAGCTGGTGTTGCAAGCAGTAGGCGAGATGTCATAGGCTGTGGCGCGAGAATGGTGGGAGATTGGACTTCTTCAACTACAGTCTTGGGTACTGGACCCGGTCCGGTTCTGATGCTCGAGGGTAGAATCTGCTCGAAACCTTGTGCTCTTGCGACTTTCTCGATGCTCTTAAAGTACTGTGCAAGTACGTTAGCCGATGGCGTGCATATTTCCCTCGGGGTAAGCTTACCTTGACGGTCTTAACTTGCAGCTCCAACGTTGCATCCTCGTCACATACAATCATGGGGTGGGGGTGCAACTGCAGGCTCGAAAGCGTCCACATGTGGTTGACGCCCTGCTCGATGCACCTCTGCAAAGCGAGTGCTTTGCGGGCGCCGAGTATGATAACGACGACCTCTCTCGCCTCCAAAACCGTTTGGACTCCGACTGTCAAGGCCATCTTAGGAACCTTGTCGATGTCGTTGCCAAAGAAACGGGAATTGGCGAGAATAGTGTCGTAAGCTAGAGTCTTGACGCGAGTCCTCGAAGCCAGGCTTGAACCGGGCTCGTTAAAGGCAATGTGACCATCTTCACCTATTCCGCCCAAAAACAGATCAATGCCACCGGCCCGCTTGATCTTAGCCTCGTACTCAACGCATTCTGCTTCGAGGTTTGGGGCGTTTCCGTTGAGGATGTTGACGTTGTTTGGATTCACGTTGACGTGGGAGAAGAAATGCTTCCACATAAAAGAGTGGTAACTCTCCGGGTGGTCTCGAGGAATACCGACATATTCGTCCTATCCGGGTGTAAATTAGTATTTTCGCTTTCGAGCACTCGTGAATGGACGAGGCTATATCTTACCATATTAAAAGTGACCACATTTTCGAAGGAGATCTGATACCAATTTGTTAGCTTTCGCTCCAAAAAAGCAAATACCTAGCTAGAACCTACGTTACCGGCTTTGTACTGCTCAACTAAGATCTTGTATACGCCAAGCGGACTTGACCCTGTAGGCAGGCCGAGCACAAATGGATGCTGCGGGGTGGGATTAAAGTGCTTGATTCTCTCGATGATGTAATTAGCTACATAGGAGCTAGCTGTCTCCGAATCGTCGCGGATGATGAGCCTCATCTTGGGTTCTACTGAAATGGGAGAGTAGTGGTAGATGATATGATCTAGTTGGTAAGAGAGCTTTATTCGGAGTTGAGTAGGAAGAGGGAAGATGTATTGGTTTTTTTTTATTTTTTACGGACGTATCTGGGGAAGCAGAAGGAAGTCTATAGAGAACCTTTGAGTAAGACCGGTTTCGCTATCATTATGAGGAGCTGCTTTGTAGTGGCAAAGGCACCAGAAAACCCTCAGTAGATACATGACACAACAATAGGATAGCATCGGACCTACCATTTGATGATGGAACGTATGGCCGGATTGGTTCATTCTCCACAGCGATGATAGTGAGCTCACACTTGTGACTAGGGAGGCTCATTGAACGTTGTAGTAACCTGTCCATGAATTGTTTTAGGTCATGTGGCGCTCTGAGCTATGTGGTTGGTTGCTTTCAGAGTAATGAGTCGCGAACTCCGACCAACCACGCAAGTCGATGTCCTCTAGCTGGACAACGACACATTATCTGGTGTCTTACATTCCCCGGAAATCTCGGGTTTGCTTAGTGATCGAGACGGGGTACCGTAAGAAAATATCAGGAATGGATGCTAAGTCAAGTAAGTAAGTACCTTCTGGTCAATAGTGATGAATGTTCTGATGGGCTTCTGACACCTGGGCTAATGCAATTTCGACATCATCTTCCCGTAGTGGGGCAGTTAGAGAAAAAAAAAAAAAAAAAAAAAAACCAGCAGGGACTGGTCTCCATTCAATTGGGAGGAATTGTTTAATCTCTCAAGCCGGAGATCAATGAAGTCCGGTAGTGCATGGGATAAGTGGTCTGTCACATCGTATTATATCTCGTCATCACCAGAGCCGCAAAGCTAAATTGGGAAAAATCAAAATATCATGTCCAGCCAAGCAGAGCACTACCGTTAGACGCAATTGATATTTCCCCAAGTCGTTGTCAGCTAAGTTGTTGAAGAGATGGAAAAAATAAAATAAAAAAATAGATGAATCTCAGGAGACGGACACGTATGATTCGCTCATGGGGAAAACGGAAAATCCATCAGCACCGCATCAGCACCGCATCAGCACTAGGTACATAGGTACATAAGAATCCATTTCTTTCCATGTTTGAGCCACGCTTGTGGCTTACGCGTAACTTAGGTACATATAGGTATGTGCCTGTTGTGCTACCTACATGTAGGTAGGGAAAGCATCATAAGAAAAACATCAGCAGGAAGGGCATCAGGAGAACAACAAAGCAGAACGGAACCAGGCAGGGATGTTTAAGTTTGGAAGCTTTGTTAGTGTAGTGTATTCCGTACCATAGCTGGGTGCCGCTATGCAAGCGCCATGTGGCTCGTGCATGGTCGGGCGATCCTTGCTTTAAATATACTAAAAACTTTAGGGGACCTAGAACGTTAAAGTTCACGACAATTTCTAGAGCCCTACAACGTTACATCTACAAACATTGACCCAGATGGCAGATAGCGAGCAACAACATCATTTACTACCATTACTACCATTACTACCACTACCACCACTACCACCACCACCACCATCAAGGTGAGACAATGTCCACCTCTAAGGTCCCTCTTTCTCTGTATCGTCCCCCTCCCTGACCAGCTACATCCCGTTTCCTCATTGGTGCTCCGTCCGAGTCTGGCCCCCCTTGTCCCCTATCATCTGTTTTTACGCTTAGGGAGGACCTGCTACTATCGTTGTTGTCGTTATTGTTGTCGTTATTGTTACCTATCCGCATAACCCCCCCTTCCGCTCGTTGCCTTTACCAGTACATATTATAGCTGCTACGTAAAATACCACCGAGCTAAAGCAAAGCAAATATCGCCAGCGGTCCCGAAGTCACCTGCCCTACCAAGGAAACGGTGGCGCTAGATCTCTATTCGGTCCACTCCCCCTGCCAATCCCGTACCGCCCTATCCCATATCGTCGGGCGATCTACTACTACTATTCTTGTTGTTGCTGCTGTTGTTGCTGCTGTTGTTGTATTCAACTGTTAGGTGGTAATAGACTTTAGCACGGGCGTAGCCGTAGGCCTGAGACACGTTCAGCTAAGGGAGGGTGTTGGTTAAGGTTGACACCTCTCACCTCACTTCGTGTGTCTATCTCGACATACTTCCGCTACTACCAGCGCAACCATTGCTTTCTCGTATCAGAGTCCTATTATGGTTTAACTGTCCTTCGCTCTTATTGCACCATTCGTTCATGTTGTAACCCATTCGGTCTGACCTGAACCCCCCAGTACTCTTGAACCTGGGTCTTGGCTCTTTATTCTTTACTTTCTCCTGGGATCGTACATTACTAGATCCAACCAACGGGGTCGCCTCGTTAACATTGAATTTGAACGGCAGGTTTCATTTCTGCCGTTCTAGCCTTTTCCCGCCTGTACGAGCCCTGACACGGCCCTGAGGAAACATTTCACTCTCTTGCTTTGCAATTGCCTGTTTCTGTTGGAACATGACGAATGCTGTTTGAAGTTTGATAGGAAACCTCGTCGTCGGATATCAGCTGCTTTTCTTATTTTTCCAAGTCTGTCCATGTCACCTTCATGATATATATTTATACCCAACTAGATCCGCAAACCAATACCCTGTCATGCAGCCACTCACTTCTGCAATGACTACGTTAAAAAAATCGTTGTTGGCGGCCCTCAAGTCGTTCCTCCGCGGGAGGTCCTTCTTGCAGGCCCTTCTCGCCTTCTGGATCAGTCCAAATGCCTTAAGAGAGCAACATGTCAACGGAAAGAGGGTATACCCGTCGAGGACTATCGAGGATTTCTTGGGGGAAGCCGAAAAGCTCTTCCTAGGACCCATCGACGGAGACGGACTAAAGAGGTATTCTTCAGATCTGAAGCGTCAGTTCCGGGAACGGTTACATAGCCATCCAGAATGTATGCTTCCGTCCTTCAACCACCTACTCCCCACCGGAAAAGAGCGGGGACAATATCTTGCTCTCGATGTCGGAGGGTCAACACTAAGAGTGGCATTGGTGGAATTAAGGGGGCGCGAAGCGACTGGGAAGGAGAGCGAGATCGTTCGGATGGTCAGCTTCAAGATCACGCCGGAGATCAAGAAACTTGAGGGAATGAGTTTCTTCGACTGGATGGCAGCTCGGATCTACGATGTTATTCACAAGGACATCCCGCATAGACAAGATATAATACCAATGGGGCTAGCTTGGAGCTTCCCTGTCGAGTGAGTCGATTCTACTTACACATAAGCATAAATACTGACATCACCGGCAATAAGACAAACATCACTGGGCGGTGGGCTTCTCCTTGGTATGGGTAAAGGTTTTTTAGCCACAAACGGCTTGCTTGGCCAAGATTTGGGTGAACTCATTAAGTTTGCGTGCAAGAAGCAAGGCTTGAACGTCCAGCTCGAGGCTATCGTCAATGATAGCTCGGCAACGTTACTGTCGCAGGCATACGTCCACGCTTCAACACGTTTTGGCTTAATCTTGGGTACCGGCACTAACATTGCCGTCCACCTGCCTGTATCAGCATTCAGCCGTGCTAAATACGGTAAGCGCCCGGAGAGCTGGTTCGAGTCAGCAACTCATGTCATCGTGAATACGGAGCTAGGCATGTTTGGAAAAGATATCCTACCTTTAACGAGGTGGGACGAACTCCTAAATGCTGACCATCCGCGACCTGACTTCCAACCTCTCGAACATATGCTTAGCGGGTATTATCTTGGGGAGATCTGCCGATTTGCTATAATCGAAGCTGTCAAGACAGCAGGGCTGCTGGGTGGCCAATTACCTCCGTCCTTAGAGAAGCCGTACTCGCTCGACACGGAAATCTTGTCGAGGATTGAGGCGTAAGTCCCATACCGCACGCCTAATTAACAAACAGTGCAAACTAATACTTCCATCTAGCGACACATCACCCGACCTTGGAGCAGCTTTATCACACTGGACGACACATCATCCTTCTACCACACCTCCCACATTAGCCGATATCACTGCTATCCGTACTCTCGCAACGTTCATATCCCGACGCTCAGCTGCTTTGTTAGCTGCTTCAGTCTTCTCACTCTGGGAGCTGCGGCACGAGACCGAGGCGGAGCGTGTTCCTGCGACACTTAAACCTACACCATCGAACGACAGCGGCGTGGTATTGCCGTCGCCTTCCGTCGACGAAGAGATCATGGACCTCGAATCCAGCACCAAGGTTGCCTTCAACGGCTCCGTAATCGAACACTACCCGAAGTATCTACCCATGTGTCAAAGCTACATTAATGATCTCGTCTCTCGTAGTCAGTACCCCGGCTCAGTGGATCTCGTGCCGGCCATTGAGAGTTCTATTCTTGGAGCCGCGGTCGCGCTAGCGTGCGCAACTACTACTGCGACGTAGAAGAAGACTCAAACTTGAAGGAAATGCTGGGGGCTATCTACGCTGTATATGTATATACACATTCATGTTGTCTTTTCACGTCCCAAATTTTGCCATCCGAAAACGCATATTTATACATCCTTCCCAAGGAGACGGTGAAATACGCGAAGCATAGATTGCTTTCCATTGTTTCACTGCCACTAGGGAGGCCGGCGCGAGGGGAGTAAGCAAGCTGGGAGCTTTGAAGAGGGTATATTTAGAAGGCGTTTAGGGCTATATAGCATAATGAACGAGAGGTATCTTCGAGAGCTATATCTAATATGGACTTGAATATATGCAAACAAGTTGGATGTTTGTGGGTTGCTATCGGGGGGTATATTGTTGAAGCTAACCTGGATACTCGGTTCGGTTGCTGGCAGTGATCAAAGAGGGTAACAATAAGCAGTGACATGATGATGACTCCGGCGATACCCCCAATGCTATACTACATACAGGTATTGAAGCTAGGTATTCGTCAAAAAAATAGAAAGAAAAAAAAAAAACGCTCATAATACAGATATTCCTCAAAACAAAAACGCCTGGGTTCTCTGTCATAATGCCGTCGTCGATCCATCCGTCTGCACGTGTCTTTTTTCATTCGGTTATCCCGATTAGAATGCCTGTTACTCACTCCAAAAACGTGGTTCGCCAGATCCTTTTGTAGTCCGAGTACGATACGATATATGTTCCAAGGTTGTTTAGGAAGAGTACAAATTCTCAAACACCTACTCATTCTCATTCTGCCGAGAAATACCTCTTCGACTTATTCCTAATCTGCTGTGCCTTGATTTCTTGAGGCACTGCAATGTGGTGGACAATGTGTGGCCGGTATACGGTGTCCACGAGAGGCGTCCTATTTAGAATTGTTAGCGACCAGTGGAGATTTCTTTTTTAGAGTGGATATGGTGCATACCAGTCGTCTACACTCAGGGGAAAATATTCATATAGTTCTTCTTCCTCTTCTATTGGACTGCCGCCCGCACCATGGCTCGTAGACGTCCGATGCAATTTGGGGCTCGTAAGCGAGTCTGAGTTGGAGCGGTTATTTGGGCTCCGTTCGTCTTCTGATAAAGACAAATTGATAGGTACAGATGGGGCTGAATTGTGACCGTTATTCTTTGCATGGTTGTTTAGTGCATGCGTTTTATTAGAAGACTCCTTTCCCCAGGCTGGGACAGGTGGTCGGCTTATATTGGGCGATAGTGCTATCTTCTTGGCTGGATGCGTTTGTCCACCATATGATGGTGTTGAAGGCGCTGCCCAAGACGATCCATGCGCCGCATTGCCCATCGATGGCGAAGTAAAATGTGTCAAATTATGCCCAGAGTCTGATCGCTCCGTCTTCAAGTTCGTAGTCGAACTTGCATCGCTGTGCGTCCGGGCTCGTTCTACGCTACTAGGAGCTTTCTTGTCACCTGTGAGAGGGACATCTTTCCTGCTATCAAAATTCCGAGGGCTTCGTCCTCGCACAATCACTGGTCCGCTTTGGATCTCAGCAATCTTCATAAACTCGCCTCCTGTCTTCATCTTCCCTAGGAGGCTAATCTGCACAACGTAGTGCTGCTGTAAGCCTTTCCGCCGACCGTTGTTCGCCGTTGCGCTCTTAAACTGCAGCCGCTTCCACGAAACGGGTATACTAACTCGGTGGCCATCGACCTCCTGGCCGCCGCTCAGGTCAAGCGCGATTTTCGGTGGGGCGCTGGCAACTTTGGTTTCTTGGCCTTCGCCTAGAGCCGGGTTGCTACTTTTCCACGGGATGGAGATGATCTCGGTGGACTTGCCCTCAATACTCTCTTTTGCGGATATCGAAGCGTAGAACTCGACAATGGGTATAGCACGACCTTGTTCGTTCATGACTTGTGTGCAATGCCGCGGCATAGTTATTTGTCCCGAGCATTGCCATAGATTCCGTCGATAACACGTCAGCTCCAGAGGCCGGCCTGTTGATTCACCGCCGAATACATCCTCAGCGACGAAGAACATGCCATATAATTCGGCTGACATGTTAACTTCGGAGTACGCACCCAGCGCATCGTCTAAGGGGGTAGCTTTTACGGCTGTCGTGGAAAAGCTAAGTAGCTTGTCGTCCGGCTGTTGCGGGGACGAGCCTTCATCGTGGAAGTCTTCGGTGTGCGGCGCAGCCTCGTAAGGCTTGGAGTAGTTGAAGGGGTCTTCGAAAGTCGTGGAAAAGGTCTCGAAATCGTAGGAAGGGGTGAAAGGTAAAGGAGGTAGACTACCATTGACGTTCTCTCTACTCGGATCTTAGCATTCATTATTACTACTTACATGTGCCTACTCCATGCCACAAATACACGCACACGACGACCGCCATAGCTTTTTTTCGGGGGAATAATGCGCCCACCGGGTTTAACTTACAACATAGACTCATCAAAGTTGAGATCGGGCTCGAAAGGTTCGATGCCTAGGCCGGAGTTGGACATGCCGTTCAATCCCATGGCGTCTCCCGGGCTGGCGCCTGACTGCAGCGCCGGCATGGAGTTGAAAGTTGCCATCGCATCGTAAAGGGCTTAATACCCTATGCGGCTGGGGAAAAGGATGTTATGCTTATTGCTGACGCTGACGTAGACCTACTCCGTAGATAAGGAAAGAAGCAAGCGAGTCCAATGGGATTGACCAAGCTTTCACCGTTGTGGAATAAGTGGAGTGATCGCAATGTTGAGAATGCGGTGGGAATTATCTAGCAGCCTGATAGTTGTTGTAGTTAAAACGTCGGAACGACAACTACTGTAGGTATGTAGTGGTAATCTTACTAGGTACCTACCAACTTAGCTGGTAGGGCGAGGAGAGCGTAGCGGAAGTGGAGGCGCGAAACATTCAATAGCCAAGCCGAGGACTCGGCAAGGGGGTGGAGAAATGGAATTGGAATAGATCCGCCGTGAACTGGTGGCTGGTCTGAAGAAGGATGAACTAAAAAAGGCGTGTGCGCTCAGGACCAGGACCAGGTAATGGGTAGTTCAAGAACCGAACCGAGGAGTCAGGACCCCAGGACTGTTAATACATAGCGTGTCATACAAGGCCCTAACAAAGCAGATCTTCTAGTTAAGGTACCTACTTTTCAATGTTGCTCCAGTGTTACTACCAGTGTTACTACCAGTGTTACTACCAGTGTTGCTACCAGTGTTGCTACCAGTGTTGCTATCAGTGTGCTCCAGTTGCTCAGGTGGCATCGAGAGAGCCAATAGGTACATACAATGGCAATACCTGGTGCGGCTTGGTACCTGGGCGGAACTGGGGTAGTACATACATATGTAGGTAGTAGCCCGGAGGTTACTCGAATGGCTCGATAGCTCGATAGCTCGATAGGGGTCTCGGGGATCTTTTGGGTGTTGGCAAATGAATGAGAGTGAATAAGAGTGGATGTGGAGTGGATGGGAGTGGATAATAGTGACTAGCCTCCCCATCTAAAACCCCCCTGTCCCCCTTCCTCTTCCCCTCAGCACGGTTTATCGGCCTCTCTCCTCTCAATTACCAGGCCTTGGAGGGGACGTCAACTCTGCAGAATATTTTCTACCTTCTGGAACAAGTTAAAATGAACTCATAGGGGTGGGGTGACGAACAGGCCTTTGTCTGCGGCCTTGCTACCCTCCCTTGGGGTTATATCACCACATTGCCGAACGACTTTATCTGTCATCTGTCATTAATTGCCCGCGTCTAAACCAGACACTCGGTGCTTTTCTTGCATGTACGTCCGTCCTTACATATTATTACATATCCTTTACATATCAACCTAGCAGCCTAGCAGCCAGGCAACCTAATAGCCTCGATCGCGTTGTAATGCAAATCATCCTTATCAGTTGGCTTGTCTCTCTCCGCGTTCCACTAAACGAATTTGGACTTGTCTTGAAGATCAAATCCCTAATGGACAAATTTCGGTGTGGGCGGTATTGTAGCATGCCGCGATTCTATTTTTAAAACAGTTGATTTCCTGACAGGCAAGTCGGCGACCGGGGGCTCAAAACTCAATCGGTGATATGCGTTTTAGGATTCAAAATCTCAAGAAACTCAATTCGTGATTGGACAGAAACATGATCTAGATGCCACAAACTCCGGCTCGCTGACCCCGAATATAACATTACAGTATGCAAAAATGTTGTAATTATCGAAAACTCTTGTTGGAGCAGAGATCCGAATAATTGCACATGAAACCCCCACCAACTTCCACTTCTCTTCAAGGGGGAGGGGGAGGAGGTAAAAGGGGCGCACAAAATGATATTCATTCATTCCATAGTCTTGTCCGTTGGTAAGCCCAAAGGAGAAAAACGCTCAATTCAGATCAGACCACTACCTCAGATCCCCGGGATCAGCGAATACGTATAAGATTTAGGCAGGCACTGAGACTTACATTCTCGGGTGAATTTGTAATTTCATCAAATGTCTGTTGGACTTCGAAGCCCATGGCTGTAAGAGGTTCATATGCCTCATCCAGAACCTACGCATGTTAGATCGTGATAATTACAATTAATTGAAGTTCGGCTTCACTTACCCAACTGAGAACGCTCTTTGCAGATTTATGCGCCTTGTTCTGTCTTACGCCCATAAACGCTAGTCCCTGAAGTATCAGTCTTGACTGAGCTGTAGAAGGTACTATCGGAGCAATGATGCCGCCGATGTCTTCGCCGTGAATGGAATGGAGCGCGGGGATATATGTCGACAGGCGACTTGCGGCTGTGCAAATGATTACCGTCCCCAATAGATTATCCACGGAATTCTTAGCTCGCACTACCCCACTGGTGTTCGTTTCTTGCAGCGCAAACCGATAGAGTTCCACGACTTCGGGTCCTGCGTGCGTCGCTACATGGTTCAATACCGACTCGGCATTGTCAAGTCCGTGTATCAAATCAAAGCTAATGCTCGCGCGCTGTATGCTTTGCAGGAGGCCTTCTGGTGCTGTCCAAGCTCCGAGGTCGTCAATGATCATATTCGTAAGTCGCTTCGGGAATTGTGTGTCCCATCCGACGTTGTCAAACCAACTCTTGTTGCTCCCGCTCTCATCGACAGGCACTCCTGGGAATACCCCTGGAAATGTAAGCCCAAGCTGGAGTGTTTTGGGTCCTTGCTTTTGGAGAAGTGCTCGCATCGCGCGACGATGTAGTGACCTCCCAATCGATACATTTCGTTTCGTTGGGTCGACAAAGAGCGCACCAATAGCACCAACGCCTTTCGTAAAGTACGTAGCCACGAAGCCGTATAATGTTTTTGTGCTGCTATTTCGAACTACAAAGTGCGCCTCTTCGACGTGTGGATTGAATAGCTCGAATGACTGGGCGGTTGTCGTGAGGTAAGGGAGACTGGGCGTGCTTGAACGAGCTAACGTCCTCAACAGCTCCTCAAGGGCAACGCCGTCTCGTTCGCGGTCGTAGTTTTCGACTAGCCATTGCTGCCTCGTTTTAGAAACCTTCTTGCTCTTCCTCATTGTCCCCGGCATCGATCCCTGTGGGGTTATTTCTCCGTATAAGGCACGAACGAGAGAAGCCATAGCCGTCTCGGTGAAATCAAACGTGCAGACATACGTCCCGATCGATTTGTCCATTGCGAAATCATATGGAGAACTGACCGCGACCACAATAAGCGACTTCTTCTGGCCTGTCCCACGAAGCATATGGCACATCATTGCTACGTGTTTTGTGAATCCGGTTTGATACATATTTCGGTTGGCATCAGCAGTCACTATAATGATCGCAGATGCTCTGTTGATTAGATTCTCGTGCACTTAAATTTCGTTAGCTTAGAATTTAAGATGAAGAAATAACCATACTGACCTGGTCTGAGACCATTTGCTGTGTATGATGTATGGAGAAGCTTGCCGTTGCGTATCCGGGCTATTGATCTACCTAGCTCACGGAAAACACCCTCTCCGCTCATGATGGCTCCACGTTCCTGGTGAATCCATCTCTCATGTAGAGACGGGTGTCCTTTGGTTCCTTTCTCCAGGATGCTTTTAGTAGCTGCTGAAGCAGGCAAAGGTTTAACTAGCGGTGTCAACAGTAAGAGTTCCTCTTCTTGAAGTAGACTCTGCGACAGAGGAAGCAGATTGTCCTTATCACGGACGACTGTAATCGACTGATCATAGGCCTTCCTAGATAGCGCAAGATGCGAAGGATGTATCTTGGATAACAAGGACAGCCCTGGTGGGTTCAGGGCTTTTTGCCAAGATGTACACGCACTTTTCATCTTCAACACTCGCTTCAGTGAGGTATGAATCCGTTCTTTCGAGATAATGCCGTTTTCGACGCCTAGTTTTAGCCCGGAGATAGCCTCCAATTGGACATCGTGTGCTCTACATAGAAGCACCAGATCGTTGCCCGCCTCAACAGCCATTACAGTCCCACCCTTGACGCCGTACTCTTGTATAAGCGACTGCATTTCGAGGCATTCTGATATAGCGACGCCCTTAAACCCAAGCTCGTTTCTAAGGAGGTCATCGACGACCTGGTCTGAGAGGCAAGCATGCATGACGTTCATTCCAGCACTTTGGATCCCAACGCCACCGACGAACATGGCATCTAGACGCCCGGCGCTTATCGCATTTCGAAACGGGACAAGGGCACTAAGGCTGAGTTCTTCTAGAGTTTGAGTGATAATGGGCATGTCTAAACTAGAACCAAGGAAATCGATATTTCCGTAAGACGGGAAATGTTTCCCGCAGGTGGCTACTCCTGCGTCTTTGAACCCATTGATGGCGGCGATGCAAAATTGGGATGCTTCTTGGGGGTCATCTCCCGTAGCCCGGACTCCTAGTGGTTGATGCCGGGCATTGGTCAAGACATCTAAAACGGGGCCAAGTATGAGATTGACACCGACGGCTGAGACTTCTGTAGCTGTAGCCTTTGCTACACTGTATGCTAGCTCCGTGCTCCCAGTGGCAGCAACACCCATGGCGCTTGGAAATTGGCAGATGTAATCTTCATCGAATAGACTATTGACACCTCCATTCTCTTGGTCAAGGGCTATCAGCAATGGCTGAGGATGTCCTGCCTGATGAGCTATCGTTTGAAGTTCTTGAACCAAAGACGCAGTTTGCTCAGCGGCTATAATAATAGTAACATAGGGTTAGTATACTCCTGACATATAATTCCATGGATATGATGAGGCCCCTTCAGAGACATGTGTACATTTGAGATTCTTAGCTGTCAATATAATAGAACCTAGATGGTGGTTCTCAATGAGATTTCTGATTTGAGGCGTCACTTCTGTGCCATCCCATCCCATAATCAACATCTGGCCAATCGCCCTATTAGTCTAGAATTAGTGACAGCCCTGCTTTAGCCATGTAGCCGGATCACCCCAACGGAAGCCTAGCCATGAGGCTCTGAGCGGGAGGGGAGAAGAGGAGCCGGTACACCGTACCAATCGAGATTCTGCCATAGTGGGTCGAGCTCGCCGTCGGGTTTAGTCATTTTGAGGTTGTATTGTTACAACTTTGACGTTATTCTAGCTAAGGGGGCCCTGAGCCAAATGGTGTAGGCACGAGAGATAAGCATTGGCTATCCCCATCAATAGCAAACGAGAGTTACGAGTTGGGCAAGGCTAGTAATCATTGGAATGAGCTAGTATGAATATTGAGAAATTGGGGGGGTGTAGAATTCGGATATAACGTCGATGTATGATAATTTCCCGTGTGCTTTGGCGAAAATGGGGAAAAGAGTTGTCAATGGTAGACTCTGAGACACATGGGCTTGGAGTCAGAAACTCGCGTCGGTAAGTGCCTAACTAGGTGCCTATAGGTCGGTACAGTCTGCTATAATTGGTGCTATGGTGGTATGCCTTCAAGCATGTACCTCCTATTAGCTCCGGGGAAATTACGCCATCCCTCTTTGGTTTTAGTCTTGTCTTGCCATCCGTAGATTACATATAGTGTATACATGTATGTATCTAATCACTGGTGACTTTGACGTTATCGGGGTTCATCCCTCCAAAGACTCCGCAACGTTACTTTTACACCTCTTACCAGAATCCTCCTTATTGTTCCACGATCCAATTTTGGCTTGTCTCTGCTAATGGATTGTCACACAACGATACCGATCTACCGTAGTAGACGACTCATTAGCTAAGAGTCCGACGATAAACGCCCCCCATCCACACAAATGATACCGGCGTGTCTGACATCTCAAAGGACCTAATTGACTGGTTTTGCCTGGGTTGCCACACCCTTAGCAACCAGCCGTTCGGCCTAGAATCACCTAGAGGATACTGACCAGTCTCTTTAGTCACATGTTCCTACGATTGGCGTTGGACGTTGGCATCAGTCCATTCACAAAACTGGGTTTGACTGTCACAATCGCAATACTGACGTCCGACGAGCCCCACTGTCGAGGTACCAGAGGACAAGCTCACTTGTCATCAGCCCTGTAGTAACGCTGTTCTGGCTCTTGATATCTTACACGCCGAGTTTTCGGTCCCAATATCGGCGGCCCTCGGAGTCAGCGGGTACGCGTTGTGATATCATGAATAAATACAAAGCGTGAGCCATTTCCTTTGTTCTTCCTTGTCCCATTCATGGAGACCCAAATACTAGCTAGAGGGACAATTGTCCTACTGCTCGATAAAACATAACAAAATATACAAGTCGTATAAATAGAATTTCTACTATATACTCGTTTCAACTTAGCATCATGCCGCACTCTCTGCCCTCGTCCCCTAAGTCGACACCGACAGAGGGTCGAAACGGTATCACCAAGTTCACCAACTGCCGTATCTTTAAAGACGATAAGCTAGTTGAAGAGGACCTTTGGGTAAATTCCGTTACTGGGAAGATTATCAGAAGCCAAGCTGCTTTTTACGATGATTTCATCCTTCCAGACGAGGTGATCAACCTTGGTGGTCGTATCCTATCACCCGGCCTTATCGAGTGTCAACTGAATGGAGCTTTTGGTTTCAATTTCTCGACCCTACTTGATCCGGCAGTGTATGCAAAGAAGGTCAAAGAACTGAACAAACTAATGGTCAAAACCGGCGTCACGTCATACGTCCCCACTATCACAAGTCAACGGAGTGAACTCTACAAGCTAGCGTTACCACATCTTGGACCGTCGGGACACTTACAAGTCGCGGAGGATGGCGCAGAGTCGCTGGGTGCGCATTGCGAAGGCCCATTCTTAAGCCCAACTAAGAATGGAGTTCACAATGTGGATGTGCTGCGGGTAGCCGAGACCTTTGAGGACTTGGAGGATTGCTATGGCGCAAGCAACCTCAACCCGGAAACCACGTACCGGCCTATCCCCATTAAGATGATCACAGCCGCGCCGGAGCGGGGACAAATGACGAAGCTCATCCCCGAACTCACCAGCCGGGGCATCATCTATTCGATCGGACACTCGGAAGCGACGTACGAGGAAGCATCCGCGGCTGTTGCCGCAGGCGCGACGATGATCACCCACCTCTTCAACGCCATGCGACCGCTCCACCACCGAAATCCTGGTATCTTCGGTGTCCTGGGCTTAGCAGAGAGCTTGCCCCGGCCCTATTTCGGCATCATCGCCGACGGAGAACACTTGCATCCTACGACGATCAAGATCGCCTTCAACGCACATCCAGATGGCTTCATCCTCGTCACGGACTCCATGCACTTAGTGGGCCTGCCGGATGGGGCTTACCAGTGGACCAACGGCGAGAACACGAGTCACATCATAAAGAAGGGCAACAAGTTGATCTTAGAGGGCACGGACCGGATTGCTGGAAGGTAAGTGTGAACCTTAGCCATGGATAGAGACTGGCAACTAACTATTGTACTAGCTCGATAACGCTCATCGAATGTGTATCCAACTTCCTCAACTGGTCCGGCGCTGGTATACCCGCAGCCCTGAAGGCCGTCACATCCACGCCGGCGGCGATGTTAGGGCTACAGGGTATCAAGGGCTGTCTCGACGACGGCGCCGACGCAGACTTGGTAGTTTTGTCTGAGAACCGCAATGGGGATCGGATTGACCTCGTTGTGGACGAGGTTTGGAAATTTGGTACAAAGGTCTTTACCCGCTCATAGAAAGAAATTACAAATGGAAGACGGGAAATGGTCTATATAGGATAGATCCATGATGAGAGAAGATTGTACTTAAGAGGTCACGGAGTTTACGGCATAAGGCATTCATATCGTCGCAAGATACTGTCAAGACTGGATAGACCTTGTGCTTAACATAAGCACGTCTGATAGATGTAGGCTCTTAATTGATGGTGCTCCGCGTCGGGCTCTGTTAATATCTGTGTAATGTGCCTCTATGTTTTAATTGCGGTGTCCATTAGCTCCTCGTGACATTTAAAGAGGGTGTTTCATGTCGGTCGTTTGACAGTCAACTTGAAAGGCTTCTTCAACCGGTCCATAGGCGTGATACCGCTTCGCCCCAAGGGGGGCGGCCTCTGAATACCGCCGCCGCCTCTCCAGCCTATTTTAGGGCTGTAATTCACTGTCGTCGCATGGAAGCTCTTTGCAGGCCTCGTCTGCTCTTCCGCGGGCACTTCATTTTCCTTCTCAGCTTCAGCTCCTGCCCGCTTTTCTTCCGGCTGCGGCTTAATCGGTGAGCTCGAAAAACAGGTATACTGTTTTGGCTTTGATGGCGGTTCCTCTACCTTTATTGGCGTCTGGACGTTTGTAGTTGGTCTGCTTGATAATTTCGCAGAGCCAAGCTTATGGGTTGCTAGGGTTGGGTCAATGGCGGGCTTTTGCTGTGTTGGACGGAGTCCATGAACCAGTTGTTGGGGTCCTGCCTCTTGTCCATAGCTTCGGGGTATCTTGTAGGGGCGAGGCGGGTAGCTCACAGACCGGTGCAAGTTTGATAGCCCGGGCGGCGGCATTTCATCAACTTGGTTAGATTTGTCATGGTTTGTGACACCGTATCCGTAACCTATTAGACTTCTCTGAGAAGGAGCTCGATTGGTTGGGGGCTTTTTTACTGCCGCTGCCTGAGACGGCTTTGTTGAAGTAGAAACGCTGGCGTAGTGAGCACCAGCTGTCGTGAAACCTAATTGCGGAGGAGGCTGTGGTACCGTAAATGAAGTAGACCTTTGCATCGTGGTTGGATATGGGGCCGCCCAACCCTCTACAGATTCCTCAGCGATTTGTACGCCAGGATGACTGAGTTTTTGCCGCTTGTGCTGCCCGGGACGTTGGCTATAACCGTTATTATTAGCGGTACCAGAAGAGACCGTTTGAGCCTGATTCGGATCGATTGGGAAAATATTGTCTTCCACTGCAGTCATCAGTGGCATGCCCTTGTAGATGACGTCTTCGGGTGGTAGGTCTCTTCGTAGTATTCTCGCTACTTCCGACATCACTGACCGGTCAAGAGAGGGGCCTTTCTTTAGGAACGTTGAAGACGGAAGATTGTCAATGAAAGGGGAAATCTGAGCAGCTTCTTTGCTGCTACTAGAAGCATACTGAGGACAGCTCAGATAAAGGAGGGCCTGGGCTCGAGTCATTGCTACGTAGAGGAGGCGTCTCTCCTCGTTTTCGTCGTCGGATCGCATATGCGGTATAGATCCCTTGTAGACTGCCGGGATGAAGACAACAGGCCATTCCAGACCCTTTGCGGCATGTATTGTAGAGACTGTGACTTGAGGCTTTGCTTCCTTATCTTTGTCGTCAGTCTGTTTATCAGACGCCAGTGAAACATTCGCTAGAAATCGTGCTAGGACGTCGTCATCCGGCGTCTGCTGGTCTTCTTCGAGAATCGGAAGCATCTCTTCTTCCGGCTTATCTTGGTGCATGAACTCTGCGGCGAGGTTCACAAATTCTTGAATGTTTGCCCATCGTAGCTCGTACTCCGGGCCATACGTCTCCTCTAAGTGCTTCTCAAATTGTAAGTCCTTAAGTAGTTGGTTAATGGTCTCCACTAAATCAACGGGAGTACCCTCGCTTGGTCGTAGTCGACTTCGCAGAGTAGTGATCAATTTAAGCAGGCCCCCACTGATCTTTTGTTCTGTCTGTTTTCTAATGGTCGTCTTCGCTGCCCGCTCACCTCGACAGTGTTTGTTGAGTAACTCCCAAAGACTAATTGAATTACGTTCGGCTTCTTCGAGCAAAGACCTAGCCGTTACGTCGCCAATGCCACGTTTTGGTACGTTTATGATACGTGCAAGAGCATCGTTGTTCTCAGGTTGATGGATGACTCGCAAGTAATCCAAAATGGTCTTGATTTCGGCTCGCTCATAGAACTTAAATCCACCTGAGAGTTCTCTGTCAATATGAAGGATAATTGCGACACGGACATTCAGTAAACTACGTACCCACCATCCTATAGCCTATACCTTCTCTCCCCAGAGCAGATTCGATATGTCTTGACAACGAGGCAGACCGAAGTAAAATCGCGATATCATCAGACTTGACCATATCTCCGGACATCAACTTTATTCGCTTGATCTCAGAAACAATCCAATCTGCCTCAACCGTAGAGTTCTTCAGCATCCGAAAGACTGGCCGAGTGCCCTTTGTGTGAACTGGAAGCAAGACCTTTTTGTATCTTTCTCGCTCTTGTTGAATGACTCTTAAAGATACGTCGAGAATGGAACTTGACGATCTGTAGTTCTCCTCGAGAGATATTTCGTCGGTACCCGGGAAATCACGAAGCAGGCGATGGAGATTTCTTATTTCTGCCGATCGCCAGCCGTAAATACTCTGATCCGGGTCTCCAACTATTGTGATCCGTCGATTCTTCTGGGCAAAAAGCTTCATCAGGTCATATTGGACCCCATTCGTATCTTGGTACTCGTCGATCAAGACTGTTTGGATATTTCCGACGCAGTCAGGCCATTGACGGAGGAGCTCAACGCAACGAACCAGAAGGTCGTCGTAGTCGAGTAGATTGGACCGCTCAAGATACAACTGGTATTGTTGATAGCATTGTTCCAGCGCCTTGGACTCTATACTGTTGCCGTTTTTGGCCTTGACGGTTTGCTCGTCCGAAGTTCCCTTGGCTTTTCGCTTGCTAATCCAACCACGAGCAAGAGCAGGATCGACCTGAGCGTCTAGTCTCTTACAGATACGCTTGATAACAGCCCTCGAGTCAGAGTCATCTGCAATACCGAACTTGGGATCCAGTCCAATACGTTTGCCATACGTAGCTAAATACTTGCGAGCAATGCTGTGAAAGGTGCCTAGTATGATCTTCTTCTCGCGCCCGTCTCCTAACGCTTGGCCGATTCGCATTTTCATCTCATTGGCTGCCTTGACGGTAAACGTCGCGACCATGACATCGCACGGCCGTATCCCAACATGATCGATGAGCCAGACCACACGAGACGTAAGCGTATGAGTCTTGCCACTTCCTGGGCCAGCTAATATAGCGACGGTGGATGCGCGAGAGCTAACAGCACGAGATTGTGCCTGATTCAGCGATTTGAATAAGTCGCCATGATCGGGGCCTGGCATGGCGGAGATCCACGCTCACCAGGACGGAAATCCAAATCCAGAGCAATATATAAGCATGAGGGGATTCGGAATAGTGTGCCCTTTTTATACCGAATTGATTATGAATCAAACATGAAGGTCATCTATGAGTATGTAGTCAGCAAGGTTATGGTTGATGATGGTTGGCTATGTATGTATGTACCTTAAAAGCATACCTATGAAGGGAACGCGTACATACATATGTATGTGGAGGTGTTGAAGACGCGACTGCTGTTTTTAGACCCCTGCACCCTGACCTGCCTCACCTCCAATGTACATACATGTATATATTTAAGAGCGCCAAGTCAGGTGACTACACCAGATTTCTACACCACAAGTTAGGTATGTACCTACTAATGTAACGCTGAATCAAAGATCCTAAGTCGAGTTGGCTCCGCAGCCCCAATCTAACCTTAGGAGCAATCTGAGACACTCCGCCGCTTTTCTCCCTCGCATTGCCTCAATCCGTCCATTCTCATCTTCAGAAACTCACAGCCAATCACAAAAAAAAAAAAAAAAAAGGCTTGAGCTTTCACGGGAAGCACGTTTGTTTCTTACCAACGATACTGAGATCATCGGAAACATTTCGCATAGTGATGTGATTGATCAACTTGCCGCACGTCTTTTGGCTGCTTACGTCTGTCATTGATAGCGTCGTCGGTGCTATCCCTTCACAGATCTTTGCGAATTCACATCGGAAGAGACTAGATTACAATGGCAAGATTTCATACGTCCGAAGATGTGACGGAATTGAAAAGGGAATGGCCAGCACCTTTCATCGACATCTTTTAAGACTATGTTAGGGCAAACAATCACCATTTTATTCGTTCCTGGCCAAGCGCAAGATACTATTGTTATGCTCAGGGCTCAACCATGCCTCTGTCGGTAGAGACGAGTCTGACCAATCGGCGGATGCAGAGGCAGAGTGACCTGCAGAGGCGCAGGGGCTGAGTGGGTTTACGGCGGGGTCGGTGATGTTGGAGGATCCCACCGCCAATCAGCTCCAGAGCTCGACAGGTTGGCGCTTAAGCCCCTGTCGTTACGATATCCTTATCCAACCAGAACGGGAAGAACGGGATCAACTACTGCCTTCTGCAAATATGAAAATGGCAATCTATCACCCTTACTGGGCGCTTTCCCTGGGGGCCGTCATGCATGGAGCCAAGTGCCTGGAGGGGGCGGACGAGTGAGAGGCCAGTTCACACCACAAGCGCCAGTGTTCGCATGTTAGTATCGCAGATTCCGGCCCACTTCGACACACTGCCGAACATCACCAGCCGCTATATACCCTTTGTCTTCCCGACTTTGCGTCTGACCTTGCAACATCTACATCAGGATGTGTTTCGACTGATCCGCAAGGAGGTTTGACTAAGGAGTCGGGAAATAGTATCTTTCATGAAGATCCGGGTCACACACAATGCAACTGGGTTTTTATACCAAGCCTTCCTCGCTTCAGTTTGTGCTACTTTTACTTTTCTCAACATTCACTCCTTTTTGTTCTTCCAGCGTGATACAAGATCTCCATAGCAACTACTTTGACCCAGCGCCGGCGCCTGAAGACGGTCCTCCACTCTCGGCTGGAGCTCTTCGGAATACTGCTTTCCTTCCTGCACAGATCGGTGGTATAGTCGGATCGTATGCTCTTTCGCTCGTTGTAGTTGCTGCTGTCCTTCTTATCTTAGCAAAGAAACGCCGCGAGCACCTCACAGCAGGGGAGGAAGACCAAGACGGCCAGTTCCCGTATCAGTTCGCTTTTCCGCCGCCCTTATTAGCTGGCGGCCAACAAAATCCTCAGTACGGTCTTGATCCGCCCAAATCGCCTATCAAGAACTTCTCATACCCAACACCACCAACACCAACAACAGGTCCAACAAGTCCTTACATTGTCCCATCACTTCATTCCACGAGTACTCTTGGCATTAATCCCTTGGTCGACCCGCGAGTCGTTGCAGCAGATCGCGAAATGGCGCAACAGCAGCTGGAAGAGATGTATAAGCTTGTGATGGAGCAGGAGGCGGCCAAGGAGGCAGGTGTTACCCTGGATCAACCACCCGCACCGCTACCATCCCAACAGCAACAACCTCCAAAGCAAGGCATATTGAAGAGAGGCAAAAACAAGCCTGCGAGCCTTGACCTTGCGCCCGGGGCGGACAAACCCCAATCCCGGGCATCTTCTATCTTATCTGCTTTCAAATCTCCTCGGAAGAAGAATGTCAAAGGCATTAGCATCTCATCGCCCATCATGACTCCGATGTCAGGTACCTTTCCACGCCACGAGGAGGAGGAGATGAGCGCAATTCCCCCTCGCCATTACGCTCCAGCATCCCCGCCACCAGTCCCAACAGATCAGGTCCCATATCCACGCGCAAGCAGGCAGCAAATAGCCCCCATCACTCCCCCAGATATCTCACCAGAGAGCACGCAGAGCATTGACGAGAGACTCGGGCATATGCGCACCAATTCTCAGTACACAGACCCTGACCCCGTCTCAGCCGTTTCGGAACGATCCACAGCGCCCCTTGTCGGCCTTCCTTCGTCACCTAAGCCGGGTGTTAACCGTTTCCCTTCCCTGCCGGCGTCTCCGAAGCCTGGGGCCACATTCCCAGCTTCACCCCGGGAACAGTCTTTTTCGCGGCCAAATGCGCCATCGGCGGTTCGAACTGGCGGTACTCTCCCACTACGGGCTTATGAACCCGCTCTCAGCTCGCCCTCCGCACAGACGACCAAGCAAACAACGTTCGAAAGGACGACTCCTCTGTCACCCTCGGGACTTAGGACACCCTGGACTGGCGCACCGGTACCTTACTCTCCGTACCAACCGTTCTCCCCCGTAGTCCCCATTACACCGTCGTTGGTGACCAAGGCGGACCGAAAGAGGATGAAGCAATTACAGCCCAAGACTCCAACCATGGAGATGGTGAAGAGTGATGATGAGATGTGGTAGACGTCTATTTTCCCTCGATGGGTTTTATGTGTTTATGATGAAAGGTCTCGATGGGTACATCTCAGTCAGAGTTTTATTGTATCCTGGCGTCTTAAATGGGTTCCTGCGTTTCAAAATCTGATGAATGACATCGAGGTATTTGGGTGTTCTGGCCTTCTAATCTGAAGCTTTTCACATCTTTATAATTCTATATATACCACTTTTTGAGACTCCTGGAGGAGTTAATTTATGTTGGAAGTTCTAGTTGCTCATTCAACCAATGGCTATTCCTTCTACCGACGTTCGCCTCACCATGGCAGCTTAGTGATGAACGAACTACACAGGCTATTCGTTTCGTTTTTCCGTACTAAAATGGACCCTGCATGTGATTAGGTATTGTTATTGTGCTATTGTAGGAGCACGATACACTAGCTCGTCGGTATAGCGGAGGAGCGGTTGTTTCTATCTAACCCGAACTCTCTGGCTGATTCTCGTTGTGATTGGTCAAAGGAGAACCTCGGGTAGATTACCAAATCCGGAATGACCATTAGGGGATGCAAGGCGTCCACTATTTATGACGAGTTTTTCTATCGACGAGTTCGAATTCGTTATTGATTTGAAAGTACTATGGTAGAGAACCTGAAAAGAGACTAACTTGGGAGGGGACTCGGCGGGAACCTGATTTGCAGTTGTACCAGACATACGGACTATTAATCAATGCATGGATGTAATCAATATCGATATAGCACTACGAAGCAGCCACCCGTGTAAACTGACGAGATGGGAGTCGATGTGTTACCGCCTTGTACATTTGTACCTGTCTCCCGGCTAAGGTACGGACGTAATCCGTTCGTTACCCGGAATATCCTCTAGCCAAGAGTGGGCTAGAGTGGGCTGGAGTGGCTTGGAATAATGACTTATCGTGGCTAGTGACACATGGGGTCTCAGCTCCCCACCAATAGAAGGGCCTAGGGCGGCTTAGGCCGACGATCATTTATTCGTAGCAGGAAAGACCAGGAAAGACCCGCATTATGGCCCGAGCGTTCTTCGATTAAGCCCGATCGATTCTATCCATCCTGTCCATCCAAGTTCCATCCCAAGCCCATTCTCAAAAGCCCATCCAAGTAGGTATTCCGTACATCCATCCATCGTATGATTCTCTCAAGCCTTCAGCGAGAAATCCCCCCCCCCATTTTTCACTCTCTCGATTGGTTTTCTCGCGCCTCGTTGATACTCCCGCCTATCGGATCTCAAGATCTCGGAAAAGCAAATCTCTAATCTCTCTGTGCGTGCGACAAGCTGCCCAGTGGTGCCCACCAACACGGCCAGTTGTCTCTCCCTTTTCCATTTGAATTTCGAAGAAGGGGTACGGCGGTAGAGCAGGCGACGAGGGTGTTGGGTGTAGCAAATTGACGTCTACCTCGCTACCTCTTCTTCTTCCTAGTTACATACCTCGTACCAAACATACCAATCTAGCAGGACGTCCCCTCTTGTCGTGTTTTTTAACGGGGGTCTTGGCGTCACATAGCAAGCTTTTCGTCAATTCTTTTCCATTCTGCTCGTTCCTGTTTCAACCCTGAACAACACACAGTTGTCGCGAAATCATTCTAAACTTACAAACCCCCAAATATCTATACCTATCTATCGCCTTCCCCATCCAGACTTATATATCATCGAGGTCGATTGCGTGAGCCCACCGCCCCAACCAACCAACCATTTTCTATTCATCCATAGATACTATTCTTGCACTATACTACTCCAGGCCGTACGATCAGGTCATCAGCGACGATTACCCCCTGGTCCGTTCCCGCCTTATGCAAACCCCCTCCTTTCGCTTGTCTTGACTTTGACCTGAGCGGCTGAAGGACTTGCTGTGGTGCCTGCTGATGTCGAACCATACTTGCATCTCATGATCGTACCAGCACCAGTGCCACCATGACCGATCAGCAAGAGCCTTCCGACCTCTTTGGTCTTGATGGAAACGGCCCGTATTACCAAGATAACGACCCAAGTAACGGGGACGCAACGTTGACCGACTCCAGCACCGCCAACCAACAATTCTACAGCGATCCTAATTGGACTTTCCAAGACACTCCTCCCTACGACACATACGACACTAACACGTTTTACCAAGATGACTGGAACCTAGCTCAGCAGTCCGAATTGAATGATGGCCTTCCGACGCAATCCCAGCCGCCGGCGCCGCAGCAATCCGCTGCCGTGGTCCCCTCCACCGTGACCGATGGTCTGCCGAACCCGCTCCCGACGACAGGTCCAATAGGAACCACCACGCTTCAGGTCCGACCTAACGGTGCAGGTCCTAGAGGCCTTACTGAGGAGCAGCGACAAAAACTTCAGAGTATTGCCATGCCTGCCCAACTACATTACCGTTCCCCCAAGAGCGAGGCAAGTCCCGATTCGGCCGGTCCCGTGTACAAATCCTCTTCTATATCGTCGCCTGAGGATCAGAGTCTATCATCCAAGTCGAATAGTCGCAAGCGAAAGTCATCAGTTGAGGTTGACGACGACGATGACGATGATCTCGATAGTCACCAACCGGTGAAGAAGACGGCGCACAATATGATTGAAAAGCGATATCGTACTAATCTCAACGATAAGATAGCGGCTTTGCGAGATAGTGTGCCAAGTCTACGTATTATGTCGAAGAGTGCGAGGGGAGAGGACACGACGGAAGACAGAGAAGAGTTACACGGTTTAACGCCTGCGCACAAGCTCAACAAGGCAACGGTGCGTCTATTTTCGTATTCTATAAGGTGATCATCGTAACTAATCCCTAAGTAGGTCCTCAGCAAAGCGACCGAGTATATTCGGCATCTAGAGAAGAGAAACCTGCGCCTTGTTGATGAAAACTCAGCCATGCAGCAGCGAATAGCCGCCTTCGAGAAGCTCTTTATGGCCGGTGCGATGAACGGTGCAGTCAGTCCTCTACAGCAGCAAGGAACACCCTCCACGCCCATACAATACTCGCATGAGTCCAACGGGTATGCAAACTCGACTATGGGTACACCAGCTCGGGCCGATCCACAGGGCATGATCCAAGTTCCCGACGATATGAAACGTATCATCGCCGCTCAGATAGCATCAGGCCAGCCATATTCAGTACCACAACAGCCATTTAGAGGTAATCCTGCTTTAATACGCCAGCAACAAATTCAACAGCAACAACATATGCAAGCAAGAGGTTGGCAGAATGCTGGCCCCTACTTCGGAAAGTTGATGGTTGGCTCTCTTGCCGGGTTGATGCTTCTAGAAGCTGTTCGGGAGAATGAGCAGAGTAATGAGACCCCCGAGGGTCGCGGTCTTTTCGCTCTACCCATACAACTTCTCAGATTACTTACGTCCTCTTTAAGTATTGACCTCATGGGGTATCATGTCCATGGTGCACAAGTGATATACTCGATCAAGATCGTATTGTTACTATGTAGCATCTGGTGGGCTATAATTCCCTCGCTTATGGAACCCAAGGCACCAAGTGCTGAGAGCAATAAACAACGACAACAGGCCTCATTGAAGGCAGTTCCGTCTTTGGCGTCGCCCATCCACGTGCGCCGTCAAGCGTGGCTCACAGCTATTCAGACGGTCTGGGTTCCTCGCCATAACTTCTTCCTTGAAGCTGCTGCGCTTGGTCTCAAGACGCTGAAGCTGAGCTTAAGGAATCTTATTGGAATCCATGGGTACCAGGTGCTGACAGGTCTTACCGAGGAGCAGGAACTCGCCCGTGTTAAGGCATGGGCAATCGCTCTAGACGCTCAACTTGCTGGGGGGGATGTCGAAATTAGCAAGAGCCGACTTACATTAACTCTTCTCGCATCGGGGACTCTTCCCACGACTCCATTACGACTTATGCTTAAAGCACTTCATATTCGTGTCCTCTTGTGGGAAGTCGGCCTCTCGGGTATTCAGCTTGGCATCTTCAACACCTTTGCGTCGAAACTCGCTAGATCAAAATGGAATGAAGCAAAGCAACTGCATAAACTCCTAACACAGCTCCGCCGTAGTGGCCAAGAACAATCTGACGACGAACTTCCCGATCATCTAGCTGCCCTGCTTGAGCAAGATTGTGATGTGGTCTTGAACCAAAGCATCGTTCAAAGAGCACATAACCTTGCTTGGAACCGCCCGACTGACTACAACGCCATTGGAGTCACAGATGGTATGGACACTGTGGTGGATGACCCAGCAATCCGTTCACCAATGGACGCTGTTGCGGCATGGTGGTCAAATATAACTTTACATGGTGCTCTTACGAGTAGCCTTCTGGTCTCAGAGGACGACGCAAAGACAATCCAAAAGGTTGAGAGCGACGTATCTCTAGCTATCAGGACCGCGCCGATTGGCTCCATTGCCCAAAACCGTGCCCTAGTTGCACGCGCTCTTCTTTTCGAAGAAAAACGGAGTATGAATATAATGGCTGCATTGCAGGCCATTGGACCGGTGACGCCGGTTCTCTCATCGACCGGGAATCCACTGAGTCGAACCCCATCCCCGCCATCTACTCCTATCAAGGTACTTCCACCTTCACTTCTCCTAACCACCGAGATGCGTACCTCTCTCCTCTGTGCCATGGCCATTGCACACCTTCAAAAATTCTCTCCGCCCGAGGAGCCAGTTGATATCTACGGCGTGATTGACCAAATTCACCCCATCAGCGACATGGGATTACTCGGGTACACCGCTACCTTCAAGTTAATGGATCGACTGTCTAACCACGAATTTGCTGCCGAAGCATGCGCCGATACGCTTGAGCGCCTCTCCGGCACATTACGAATCTGGACTGGAAGAGAAGACTGTGGACTTGAGCCGGAAGTTCGACATCAAATGGTTGAGCGGTGTTTAGCAGTGACTCGTGGTGTGGTAGGAATGGGCCTTGACACCGACACTGGCTATGGCAGTAGTGAGTCGCCCTCTGTTACAGCCAGTACCTAATCGCCCACTACATGAATTGAATTCGCTTTGCAGAACTTCCTAGCCGGAGCCGGTCTATGGAATAGCGTCGAGCTTATATTACTTGAGAATCTTGAAATTCACGGCAGCTAATTTGCCGTGTTACAGTGAGCGAAAACGAGAAAGAGCGTGAGACTTCGACAGATTCGGAGAGCGCAACTACGCAGGAGGCTTCTGCTATCACTATAGACGCGGCCTAGGCTTATGGCTCGACGTCTCTACTCTTATATTCATTTAATGAAGCTAGTCTCAGGGGCAGCCTAGCGATGTGAAGACCTATTTATTTCTCCCCAGGACATTGCGCATCCCTTCGTAACCTAAATCCTAGGTGTGCAGGGTTAGCATCCCCGCGATTCGAGTAGCGGGAGTCATGTATTGACGATATTGATGATCACTAATTGCATGTAGCTTACCTTCTTGTCGCTCGCTCACTTGCTTCACTACCACTTTGCTACATATATGTCATTCAACCATCCTATCATCATGTGCGGGATCGGTACAATATATACATGAGGGACACGGCACATGATCCGGCCTCAAAATCTCAAGGGCGTTCTAGGAAAAGCGGGAATGTGCTTGAGGTCCTTGATGGTAGAATGGGCAGATACCGGGGGCAAATATCCGGCGCTTTTCGGAGATGATAGAGAAGGATCAGGAAGAACTTCCAGGGGCTTTTACTTGTGCATCTGGCGCGTCATCTCAGCGGCGCAGCACCTACCAAAAAATAGTATATAATTGAAGCGACTGCTTTTGGCTGTACTGCGTTATATCACATTCTCTGCAGCTCGATGTATTAAACTCCGTCTACAGTCTAAACTACGACGACCCAGATCATTACCAAAACAGATCAAGAAGCTATCGCGTATATTAGTCTCAATTCCGGAATGATTTTACGTGTCCTGTGAAAATGAAGATGAAACGATAAGTATGAACATTGTCAGGATACGTTTCGAAGTTCAGCGAAAAGGGGCTTATGTCTGTTGACTATAACGCACCATCTGGAGTCTAATGAGAATTCTCTCCGGGTCTCCGACTAAGTTCGTCTACTTGAACAGCCGGTAGGAAAAGATTAAATTTAGAATGGCGCTCCTGATGACCTCCAGCTTCATCCAACTAGCTGCCTAGATGCCTTGTTAAAGTCTGTAGAGCGAGCAACACCCCCCGCATACAGAAGCTGAAATCAACGCAAAGCTTGGTGTCTATGCTTCGGAATGTTCGATTTATTAGCAATGGAAGGGCTTCTAACTTTTCTCGATGTTGACGTACTCGGAATCTAACTCAAGCATACTGCTCCGGCCAACTAAGTCGTCCTACTCATTCATAAACGTAAAATAGAGGGGATAGTAACTTGTGTTGTGTACTAATGAACGATCTACTTTACTAAGCAGTGGCCTAGATACTCCTATCACAGACTCAAGGTCGAGATACACCATGATGAGACGAAAAAGCCACTAAAACGGCTATAATTGCCATTAGGCCTCTTGTTACATCCTATTCTCTCTCTTCTCTTCTCGTTGGATAGAAACAGTCTCCGAGCTTGCTTTTGAGGGTGACACTCTGATTGCACCCACAGGAATCATGAGGGAGGCTTTGTTTCCAGATACAGGGGTGCAGGTAAATTTCATTTCCAATATCCTGCCTTGCAACGGTACCTCTAGAGCTAGGCCGTCTGAGAGGCATCACCCTTGAGGGCCAGTCCAGGCCAATATTTTCGAAGAAGCACCCATGGACGCCACGAGAACTTTTCGGGGACCAGTTCCCCAGCAGAAAGGCCCTCCCAAATACAAATTTCATGGATGACCATTCCTATGGATATGTGTCCGCCTCGTCATTGGCAGAATGTCTAAGGGCGCTACCTTTCTCCCCTTTTCTTGGTTGGCATAGTAAGTACGATATCCGGATGGCACATAGTAAACAAAGGTAGCGACCCGGTTTCAGAACCTTCACCATACGTAGTCGCCCAGGTGACCTGTTTCTGGCAACTAATGACTTTCTTGCTGCACGTCAACGCAGCCACGCCTGTAACCTCTAGCATGCCGGTGCTTCCGGGTGATTCCGGGGGTTCGGAGAGCGTAATTCGGCGTCCTGAGCGGGTTGCAAGCCGCTGCGGCAAGGCAGGCCGGAAACCGGAATGGGGTCCCGACGCATACCCGTGGGCTCATGCCGCATGAGATGCTTCACGTACCCATGATGCTATATTGATATACGACAATATGCAGGCGCCTTAGTTTATAGAGCTCTTTTCTATCTCGTGTGTTGGGGAATATTAGATATCTTACCATGACAGTAAGCACGTGGAGGGGATAGATAATTCTTCTTCTTCAGCTTAGGTAAGTCAAGGCATGGTGTCCGAATAGATCTAACGGTCCACTCCCCACGAACCCACCCATCTGGGCACGCGAGCTTACATACATACCTAAGTACGTAAACGCATGGGGAAATGTCGTGCCTGGCGGCCTATCTCCGGCGGGGACTCCCATAGTCTTACTCAGCACTCACCATGGATCATAGGGGTTAAGCCGAAAACTGATCTATGTTATCTAGGAGGACATGTGTTCTGTATAAGCGGCTGCAATGAAAGCTTACCCCCCACACACACCGAGGTGACCGAGCAGTTTCCCAGGTAAAAAGACCCGAGGCGATCGTCACCCAGAGTAAGACGGTTGGGAGCTTCCAACTGGAATTCTATAAGCTCCATATAGTCTATGGTTAGGAGACGAAATGCGTGTGGATGGATATGCGCGCCCCGTATATAGACATTGCAGCCGGCATAAGCGGAAGGGTCCAAGACACGCATGATAGCCTCTCCAAGAATACTGTAACAAGCCAGTATAGGCACTCGCATTCGTCAGCTGTTTGCTAGCAGGTAGCCATGTGCGTTTCGGCCGGGGTAGGAGGATGGGAGGAGCTAGGTCCTACTGCTGGACGACCGAGGGTACCGATACCAACAACGAAATGCGCCAGCTAAAGTGGCTCAGCTTATTCGACCGCATTTCCCCCACCAAGGGTTCACACACACTCCTATCCTAGGAGACTAGCTTCCCAACGCTCGCTAGGACGGTCGATAAAACAGCTGCTATCCTGCATGTGGCCTTAACGACGGTCTCAACACGGCCAGAACACTTGGCTGCGTGCTTCCCATGCATGCATATGTATCTATGTCGCAATCCATGTGGACTGGACATGATCGGCGAATAGCTCCCTGCCTAAATAGTCAGGAGCAGCCGGATAGGGCTGACGGTAAGGGTATTTTCTGCATAGGCCAGCAAGTGTGCATTGAATAGGCATTAGTAGACGCCCCATTATAACACGATGTTAAAGGAGGGGGTAGAATTGAGAAACTCCAATCCGGGAGGCACTTGAAACAGTGCCAACGGGAATTAGAAGAATTATACGTTGGCAAATAAGTTCTCCAGGGTCATATGACGGTTCTCGAGACGCAAGTCGTCAGCTCGTCTATGCAGTGTCACGGCAGCACTGATAGGGGCATATTCCAACGCCCCGGGCGATGGGGCGTACTACACCTACACCATTTTTGCGATTTCTAATAGATCCAGAAGAGCGAGCACGGTGGACAGACACTTGCAGGACCAAGAGGTGGAAGCGTTTCTCGTCTAGGGGCGAATAGGCTAACCACTGGGTTGAGTAGGACCCGATTTGCCTCAGGGAAGTGTATTCGTAGTCCTACTCGAGGCGACTGAAAGCTTTCAGAAATACTGTTATCAGACAAGTTGGCTTGGGGGCTAAAAACTGTGGTGAAGGGCGCGGCCAGGAAACTAACAAATCGGCGTAACCTAGGCAAAAGATTTCAAGGCTGCTGACAAACATTTCTAAATAACTCTGTAAGGCGATATTTTAATAGTCATACCATCTTGACCGCTAAAGGGGCTGAGAAAACCACTTGTCGTGATTTCTCGGTAATGCCGTAAATACGCGGGTTACCTAGGCAGAGCTTGTCTCGATTCATTCAGAAATTGCGCTATTGGGCTCGGCCTCTTGAGGCTCAAGGAACACAACGATTAATGGTATGATGGGTAGCCGATGCGGTACGACCTTAGAGGGGGATACCCTATTAACCGGGTTTGAAATGGATCTAAACACGACCCAGAGACCAGAGCATCTATTTCAATATGATAGGCCCTAGGAAAGGCATAATGCCAATCTGTTCTATTTCCTTCCTAATGGCTGTGGATAGAATAACATAGCTCTCGCGATTAGTATGCTAAGGATACCTATCTGAATGCCTGACTAACTGACCTCAGCAAGTAAGAAATGACGAAGAAAATATATTATAAATTCAATGTATCGTTGCTTGGTTTTTCAACTTTCTGACGCCAGTAGAAATAAACAACGTGAGGCTAATACTGTATGTATAAGGTATGTTTCTACTTTCCCCCCTTAGCCTCCTTAGCCCCCCTTGAGCTCCGATATAGTGCTGGTATGTAGTTTCATAAAACCATATAGATCCTCGTTAGATGCTATAAAATCAACAGAACTACAAATTAGCTTCGCTTTTTGATTCCTCGCTATGCTAGCATAAAAAATGAATCCGGAAAGACAATTGGTTATTATTCTTCCGGTTTCTTTTCGGGTTGGATGGCTGCAATATAGCTAAGGTCGAGCCTGAAAGAACCTTCCTGTCCGCCAAAATGACTATTGAAGTTTAGCAACACGAAGCATTGGGGTTGGTCGCGTGACTGTATTACAAACCTTCGCATCATAATGCTAATTCTTTTAATGTGATCCAAACGTAGAGGCGCGGCATCTTCTTTCAGTGTACCTCGATATGTGGGTTTGAAGTCTTCCCAGGGGATACTTACTTCGCCCTCGGTTGGTACGAAGTCGTACTCCCAACTAACGGTGCTTTCGTCCCTGCCGTCTGACCGTTTGGGAGGGATGTCGTCCTTAAGCACGAGTGTGTACTTCTTCCCGTCGCTATGGTCGACTCCGAGGCGAAGGCCTTGGTAGTCAAATAGGTCCCAGGACTGTGGATCGACGGTCCGCTGGGATGCGAACCCCGCCCCTCCGAGGGCCGTGATATCAAGCGTGCCACGGAACGAGGCTACACTCGAGTCAGGGGAACAGACTAAGTAGCTCTGGCTTTTGCCACCCCTCACGCGATCGTCCGAGGCGCTCCAAGCGTGCTCCTGCCATGGCCTTATTACTTGGGTATTAGCATGGAGGAGCGGACGGGCATAGAACATAGCAGAACGCAGCACTCTGTATTCTGCACGTAGAAAACTTACTTAAGTCCGCCGAAGAGGTAGAAATTCGGCTCACCCAAAGGCATGATGTATCAAAGAATGTTCGAACCCCGCAAATCGACACGTCTAAACTTGGAGGCGAACTTATTTAGTGTTGAACGGCGGCGATTAGCAACCCTATGAGGCCGGATACGAGGTAAGGGTGCAGCTTCGTGATAGGTCCGGAGGCGGCTATTGGCGATAGATACCGAGGATGTCAACTGTGAAAGTCGTAGTTGTCGTAGATGTCGGTAGCGAGCTCGCTTCGAGATTGAAAGCCAGGATGGCCACGCATCATTTCGTTGAGGCTCGTAGACATGCTAGAGGTCAGTGCACAGCTACCGGAACCCACCTAGCCTGCATCCGGGTAGCGTTGGTATTGGAAGAAGATCAGATGAAGTCATGTTTTCGGTATGCGCTACATGCTTTAGTTGGAGGTTAGTTGTGGTTCAATCTGCTCGGTTACACCGATATAGTAAGGTGAGTGTTCTGTAGTTCGCTTCGTCATGCGTCCATATCCTTGGGGATTTTTTTTTTTTTTTTTTTTTTTGAATGGCGGAGTAACCAACTAAGCCTAACTCTAACCTAACCAGCCAACTACCTAGCCAACCAACCAACCAACCTAATAATCATGCGTCACAAGAAATATCCATACATAGCTTCTAAAGTGGATCCAAAAGGACGTACCTGTGGCTTGAACTCAATATGCGCCACCAGATCATCTATCGTTGTGTATTTCTTTCAAAACCATACCTTAGGTACATATGTACCTAGTTGGCGACAAAGACCACAATAAGCCATAAGAACCATAAGGTATCTCAATACACTCTACCTAATCTTAATACTTTATCTTTACTACCGTCAAAGCCCGAGGCTTTGGGGCCCCTGATTGAGTTCAACCATGCCGGTTCCCGCTTCACTATTCGTGCGACCGTATCTACATACCTAATGAATGCACTTTCTTTGACCATTGTGCCTCTTCTCCTAGTTTACCTACCTAAGGTAGTTGCCGCCATCCGATGTGTCTCGGATCCCTCTTGTTCCACATAGAAAGAGAAGATCAGGCGCTCAATGGACAAACTATTATTTTCGCGTAGGCTCGCTTTGGTCCGAATGAACAGATGTCACTGAAGTCTAATGGCACGACAACTTACTTCAAACTACGGAAACCGAGCCCGGGGTGCGATCAGAGTCGGCCGAGGACGTCGCATGAGCCAATACTGAGTAGTCTTTGCGAACTTAAGAAAGATCCTTCCGTGAACATGGACTGCACGTTTCATCCTTCGCCATGGACTAGGACAGATTCCGGAGCAATTCTGGAGCGGCGCATGGGCCTGGGCATGGTGGGCGTGATGGGTGCAGCAGCAAAGCCGCACGGCCTGCCCCATGAGCTCGTGAGCATCATTTATGTAGGAGCCTAGCACTTGAATTGTGCCTCACATTATAGCCGACTTTCCCTATGGGGGCCAAGCGCCCTTGAGATAGGATTCTTTGGCTGGGCAGATCCACCTTCAAGCTTGTCCGATGGATCTTGCTTAGCGCCAAATGTTATCTCCAACGTTAATTGACTCGATCCAGGGTCCTTTATAGTCTATCATCATTATGATGACGCTGTTGGGCTGATTCCCATTTGCTGATCGTCCCTCATTTTGGCCTGATATTGGATGCATCCCTACGTGTGATCGAGCAATTAAGAGTTACTATCATTGTGGGCCTCAAGCCTTGGCATTACCTCAGCGAGGCTCCTCGTCAAGTATGTCCCAGCTCCAGTGTTTCTTAATCACTGCTCGGTCCCGACTGGCAACAATGTTGAAAATATCTTTGTAAGGGATTTGGACTCATGCATAGAGCAGGAAAAGGGGAATAGATCAAAAGTCCACTGCCTTAGAGTGTCTATCAGTATTTGTAATGGCGACAGGCACTTGAGACGCTCTACTGCGGCACAGAGCCTTAGAACCCTGTGATGGAAGACGTCGAACACTCCACAGATGCGGCAGAAGCGGAAGTTGCGGGAATATATATTCAATTCCTAACATGACATGCTCCTGTCAATCTCCATCGTATCCACAAAACGACTAACTGAGCCCGGGAGAGCCTCTTTGTATGCACCTTCTAAGGTTATTCGGAAAAATCCCGCCAATAAAAACAACACCACGCTTATCCCAGATATCCCTGAACCAACTATATGCACCAAAAGACGAGCCCTTCGTCCCGTGTTGCAAAGGTATCTCGCCCTATCATTCCCGAGATAAAACATAACCCGTCCATACATGATCCCATGCTCCTCATTCCAATGCGTTTTCCCATCTATTGTGTTTGTGTACAGTGGCTATGACCGTTGTTGCGCGAGTCCGGGAGACCCGGGCATTGAGAGCGGCGTCGTGGGGTAGTCATAGCCGGACTCTGAGCAGTTCGCCGAGTGATCGTACGAGTGCGAAAGCGGTGGAGTCTAGCAACACCGATCAGCTACGTGGTTCTCGGCGGGAGTAAGCGCGTACATGACTCACATGAGGGTTGGAGTGGTCGTAGGAATTTGAGGCGTGGACATCCATCCCAGGTACGAAGCCGTAGTTCATGTAGGAAGAGATTGGTTCCTCCGGATACGATTCCCTCTTGATGGCATCGTTGAAATGTGTCATGGGAGGTAGGGTGCAGGGAACAGAAGAGGCCATGTAGCTAGGATAACCTTCACCAGTGGTTATCGGGTGATGGTAGGGTTGCGCCGAATTGTACGGAGGTAGAATCATCTCATCCGGCGGAGGATACGCTGAGTAGCCGATGAATGAAGGGCTGTGAGACCGTTCCCTATCGTCGTATGTGTGACCAAATAATATCTCGTCGTCATGGTTCATTGGCGGGGTGAACTGGGGCGGTTGGGGCTTCTGAGGAGCTGCGGACTTTTGCGACTTGGACGAGCTTGTCTTCTTGGTGGTCCGGGCGCTAGGCTGAGACTGCTTGTCACTTCCGGTGGGAGAAGACGCGTCGTCCGAAGTCCCAGCACGTCTCTCGAGATCTTCCAGACGTCTCTTAAGCTTCTTGCCTAAAGAAACTATTAGTATACTCTATCAATGGGAGGCATAAGAAGCGAGGCGCAACATACGGTAGTTGCGCTGGGCAATTCGGTTCTGTATCCTCCGGCGCTCGGCAAGGTCCGAGATCTTAGTCCAATCCTCATCAGGGTTGGCCGAACTGGAGAAAGCACTGCTGGTTCCATGGGCCGAGTACTGTCTCGGTGCCGGAGCAGTTGGGTATGGGTATTGGTGTTGAGGCATGGCGTACATTGACATTGCTTGGTCTTTACTTGTCCGGGTCGACTCTTGTTAAGATGTTACAAGTGATGGACAGATATAAGACGTTGGCGGATGGTAGTGATTATATTGACTTTTTAGTATAAACACTTGTCGAGCCGAGACTTGGTGGGACACTCCGGATAGGAAACGGGGAGGAATGAATCAAATATATACATGAGCTTCTTTCAGCCATCGAAGCTGCGTTCTCGATGGAAGAGCCCCCAATCCCTTCGAGGACTGGCCGGGGTACGTAGATACGTAGATACGTACATTTTCTGCGGCCATGGGTGCATAGCTTCGACAGGCAAAGGAATGCGAAGTGTCCCTGCCAGCACCTGATTGCAGTCCGCTCTTTCGCTGCAACCTCGTTTGGTGTGATGGGGTGAAGAAGTTGAAGGAGGGGGGTGTATATTGTGTTCTGGGGCCAGTGCGAGGGGTGAGGAGCGAGAACCATGCCTCGATTCTAAAAGGTAGAGCTAGGGAACGGTAGGGTAAAGGTAGAGGGGGTAAGAGGTAGCGGGCGATCATGGGCTGTGATACGGTAACAATGGTACTATGGTACAGAACTCGTGCGGAAGGACATGGGACAAGGGTATTGTTTAAGAAGGAGGGGCGTGGCATACGAAGTGCAGGAAGTAGGTAAGTACTACATGTATGTAGGGAAAGAAGTACTGTACCTACAAGACAAAAGCTGTAGACAGGGGTCCAATTCCGCTACGCTACTGGAAGCTTACCACTTTACCAACCAATCCACTACCACCACTCCAGTTAGCTGCGGTCTGGGCGGACTTTGACAAATTTGCCCAAATTTCGCTATCCAGGTACAATGATACTTACTAGGTTAAATATTAAGAATTTTAAAAGCAGCGAGGGCTGTTTCCCCTCCAGGCTTCCCCTGCAAATCTGCTATGGTGTCCCCCCTCGTAGGGCTGGCTGGCTAGTAATAGTCGATTAGCCTATTCTGCTAAACGACCGCTAAACGACCGCTAAACGACGGATTCATTTTTACGAGTCTAACCGCTGTGGGGAAATCTTGGACTTTTGGTTGAGGCAATACAGCGAACACGGCCACATCGACCACATGGAACTAACTCAATAAAGTTAAAAAACAGCCAACATTGAATCCATCCCGAACAGGTAGGTCAACTACTTAGATATTCAATGTTTTTACCTCTATTATACATTGCAACTAATAATTGATTTCTCTTTTAGCTTAGGAACAAGCTTAGGAACAAGCTGTACTAAACAGGGCCTATTCTGGATCATGTCGCACTTTAGCATACCTTTTTAGAGTTCTCGTTGCGTTAGGCAGATGCTATGCCTTAGAATTCCACCATACAGGACGAGGGCTTCATTGCGTACCCTGACCACTCGTAGGGCAGAATTTAGTTGGAACAAGTTAGAACAAGTCTAAACTCGGGGCTAATCGGTCGCCCTTCACTTTACAAGCCTTGTCATCTACATAACTGAATTAGACACCTGGAGGCAAAGCTGAACAAAACTCAAATTCTATTTTATATTTGACATTTTTGGTATCCATAATAAGTCTGTTTTTGCTAGTCCCAGAAATGATAATCGCCTTAACAGTATCATGGGAACATCTGGACCGCCATGCCCGACTCTCCGAAATAGTCGTCATCATCATCGTCACCACCACCGCTACTTATCCATTTTAGCGGGCTGTGTAGGCATTAGCGGGTCGCTCAACTGCGAATTGCGATTCAAACGCCGCAGATAGGACGTTTCAGCTTTCGGAATAGAGCGATGCCAAGCTGAAACTTATCTACGTAGTAGGCTTTTCATTGCGGCTCAATTTTAATCGTAACATGTTGGAATTATAAGGGATCTACTACGCCCTCGAAGCCTTTCTAGGAATTTTCCAACCGACATGGTACTTTAACGTCCTTTCACAAATAAACTGAATGCGTGGCTGGTGTTGAAGGGTGGATCTCCCAGTCCTTCGAGAAAAATGCATGGAAGGGAGGCTTAGACATTCGGAACGCGCCTGGGTAGGACGCCAAGCGATCGGATCTGTACGTGCCAAAAGAACCGCAACAGGTATCCTTACGTAAAGCGGTAAAGTAAGAAAGGGATTGGGGTTTTTGGAATTCCGTTTTGGCCCCCAAGTATCAGTCAATGAGGAGAAAAGGCGGTCCGTAAGGGAACCCTCGTTTGATTCGCACGTGCTTTATAAGACATCTATTTTTGGTGCCGACCATTACCAAGCCGCCCTTTAGCTCCTGATTGGTTACCAACTTCCCCCTTCTAGGACTTCGAATATCCTTCTCGAATATCCACCTAGCTTAATGGTCTCGGTTCTGTTGAAATGATTTCGCTTCCGCCCATCATCGTTGAATAATAGAATGGCCTGCTCACCTACCTAACTTAGGTAGTTAGAGAAGCGCGGATGTAGGAACATCCGTGGACGGTTAACCCCAGCTTTCGTTAACATTGAATTCCTTCTAGAAGGTTTTTATCCTTCTGTTTACAGGGTTCTATGAAAAAGGATGTCTTATCCCCACAAACGTATTGTTGACAAATCATTTATTACGCTGGTAAACGATATATCGAAATTAGAAGTCGCCTACTCGTGGCTGGAGGTGCCATTGGTTTATTTTATTTGGGAGTGTATTCAGGTGAATCAATTTCGCGCACAGTACGTTGATCATGGTGGGTATGGCTAACCGGACGACCCGGACAAGTCCGAAAAGTCGGCCGCAGCATTCCTGAGAAGTCTTAATCAACCTCATGGTCTCAAAATATTTCTCAACGCACGCACCTCTTTGGTAATGGCAGGGATTATTAGTTTTCGAGCTCTCGAGTTTACTATTCGTGCTTTTTCCGAACGCCGGTCTTGACCATCCCGCCAATGAATCTCCCCCCTTTCCTCTTGCTACATCCTCAGCCTTGTTCAGCCAAGACCCATGAATAATGGGTGCATGCATGTGCCACATGGTCATCTCAAACAACACTTTTGTATTGGTCTTCAAAACGACCACCACTGCATAACACCAATTCACTCTACATAAAATTGTTTTACGCATACATCTGCCGACGGCTCTTTTTTTAGGTCAGCTTCTTCGCCCCTTAAACCTAGACACTTACTGTTACAAGATTCCTAATGAGCAGTGCCTAACATAGAATTGGAGGATGGCAAAATAGGCCCGAGGCCTGTATCCCACCAGACTGCTGGCGCCAGCCAGTGCCCAGGTGCTCAGCCTTTATCCATGAACCTTACCATACTGCCCTACAAATGGCAGATTGATTTGAGTTTCACTGTGACCAAAAATACAGACGTCGTGTTTTTCAGGACATGATCACGACGCTAATAGAGGTATACGCATGATCAGCCGGCATTTTCATTGCCCTCCCGGTTTTCCCGACTTTCCTTCTCTCGAAGGAATATCATTCCAGAGAGTCTAGTGCGGATCGACCTATTTCTGGTGATAATTACCTGGATAGTTAATATATGGCTGCTAATTTTTATATCGTAATATATATTCCATATCACTAGGGTTAGCTTTGCAATACTCGATGGGTATGATAACCTTGATCTTTATATGACTTCTTCACCTATCTCGACGTTGGGTGCTGACGCGAGAAGCTTGGGGGTTCCATGGAGTCGGCAAGTCGCATGCGTTGCTGACACTACCCTTCCACAGGCGCCGGCACAACATAAGCCACCCACTACTTCGGGCTCAACCCCCCTTGAGCCAACGTGGAAGGCTTTTAAGGTTCTCACTCGCCAAGAACCGTCGCTTTGTGGAGGACTTTACAGCGGCGGCACGTACATATACATGGCGCGTCCTGTCTTTCGCTGAAGAACGAATCAGAAGCCGTGTTCAGGTAGCAACCGCTACCAAGGATCTCAGTCATAGCTGCGATGTAAGATCCCATCCAACCACTCACACCTGTTTGAACTGAGCCGAATTTACCTGCACATACACTGAAACGTTAAAATATTCCGGGGTTTCGTCTGCCGAGAAGCGCAATTCGGGCCAAGAAGGCTAGCATTGTGTTGACTGATATCGTTGGGGATTAATAATTGCTCGGCTCTTGGTTCTAGATTCAACATGGAGGATGCTCTTCGTCTTGACGCCGATCCGAGCTGAGCAACCCCCTTATCTCAATAGGCGATCAAAATCCCCCCTGAATACTCGGAGCCGTGGTAACAGATAGAGAGTAGCTTTATGCGACTGGTTGGTAATCTTAGCACGCATGGGCTCGAATATCATAGGACAGGCAACCTAGCCAAATAGGGAAATATGTTAGGTAGCCCTACGTGCTTGCATACGGTGACCCTGCTGCGTGCTTTGCATGCACCTCCTGCGGGATCGACACTGGCTCACGTGATAGGTCGCCTAGACTCCCGAAATCTCCGGGAATAAGTTTGCTCCCCCGCTCTGAACCCGCGTCTCAGGAGTCCTTAACGCGCGTCTCCCCCAGAATTTGGGGGAGTTATCACTGAGTGGCGGACATGACACCATCAGATACGGCAACAACAGATGCCGGCACTGGCCACAAATATCCAGATGTATTGACTACCTACCTATCAAGCCGGTAACGTGATAATCTCGTATAGAGGATATAGTTGATGGAAACGATATACGTTACTTCCAGGGTCGAAGACGGCAATATGTTGCGTTATTTGCCTCCTCGAAAGCTAACTCCCAAAGCAAAACGCTCTCTATTTGCTTGGCCCCTCTTCTAGCTCTATAGAGGGACTTCATATTCCAGGGAATTCTCTTGTCGATCCTTAACAAAGTCCTGTTTGAAATCATCCCATGGCCAGAGCTTTGATAGGATTACAACAAATGGCCCCCATCTTTCCCCAAGGTATGAGGTACGTAGCGGATGCGATGGTGACCCATGTATACGGTCTTCTTGGGGGGGGGGGCAGTCTTCAAGGGGCGAGCACGTACATAGTATAATTCATGCCACGCGACAAGACATGGATACGGTATAATGAGAGAATTAAAAGGCTCACATAATGCATGACCCCCTGTGTGTCCTAGCTACCATTCTCTGGTTTGCGCAAATTTGGCATTTTATTGGATTCCTGAACAATCAGAAGGGCATGCCAACTAGCTAGGTAGCTACTTGGCGATTGGAAGACGATTATACGATGAAAGTTGAGCGAATCCACTCAGGGAGTCACGGCTCATAAAACATGGATAGTATGGAGACCTCCTAGGGCTCTTAGGGCGGGCAAGGGCCGTTAGCTAGCCTCCTAATTACGGGTTTAACTTAATTCAAAAGGCCTACTTCCGCTCAGCGGACCACTGTGTGTCCGCTATACGGTACGTGGGTACGTGGGAATGCAGGTAGTGGACGATTCGTAAGGCGGCAGCTAGTTTAAAGTGGGCTAAATAGACCGTTTTAGGAAAGTCGCAAGGCGCACTCAGATTTAGACCTTTTACCTAATCTGGTAATTTATTGCATCTTAAATCTACTACCCTTGACAGACCCCCGCATGTACTGTACTTCCTCTTGTTACTTACCCGTTACAGAAGAACGAAGATAGAATACGACCCTAAAGACCCAACGCCTTAATGATGCCATGCCATACTACGGTGCTATGCCTACCACGCCTACTACCTACGCCTTATCCTACGTAGTAGCTATGCACGACAGACGCGTGTGGCTGCTAGTTCTCTTACCCTGACCGCTGAACAGTCATTGACCATCAGACAACCGGAGATGCAAATACGACAAGAGGAGGTAGACAACTGATGTTAGTCACTCGGCCTGATGGTTGAAACCATCTAATGCACTGCCCTTTAAAAATAATAATTCGACGTATCCCGCGGCCATAGACGGATGGTCTTGGACGGGTCCCGAACGATCCGATTCCATCTGAGGAATGGTTATTAAATTAAAATAAACAACCTACAAATATCATGATACGGGTACATGGTATGTCCGTTGGTGCCAGGTATGCTATGTATGCTACATAAGGTATAAATACTATGTATGTTGTATCGTGGGAATCATGGAAGGTTCTTACTCTCTTTTCGGCAGTCTGGGATGACCCTGAATGGGCGCTGACTGAACCCGTGCCTGTGGTCTTGGGTCCTGCCAAGACCTCATCCCGTCTGAAGTCTAAGAGGAACCCCAGTCCTTTGCAGTATCACACCACCACTACGGAGTGACGGTGTTACGGGTTACGGCAATAAGGTACTTACGTACACCACGATTCTTACTGATTAGTAGTTCCCCCGTCTTTTACCCAAGCTACAAACCATACGCCCTGGTTGTTAAGTACACTACTTGCTGACTTCAATGTTCCCTTCCTCTCTAAGCTGTCCATAGGGCTGAGGGCATCCGCACATTATTGCCGTTACTTGCCTATCATATGTAAGTCAGCGTCAGGCACATCGGTTCGCCCATAGGTACGCATTAATGCGTTCGGGGAGTTTCAAGGGGATATCGGTCTAGGAAATTCAAAGCCCGAATATTGACTATCGAATGGCCGATAGCAGCCATCACCAGGTACTCGGTGGGGTGGGAACACTGATCTGGAGAGATGGTTATCGCAAGAACTTACCCGCGATGGCGTCAACTCCTATCTTTTGCTCACACTACCCAGGTACATCCCCGCAAGTAGTTAGCTACTCCGCTACACCAACAGCACTTAGCGGCGATAAGAGCTCCAACGCTGGGCCACTATAATGGCATCAAAGGCAATGTAGCGGTCTGTCGTAAATTAAGTGACGCATGAGATGCAACGGCAGACAGAAAAGTACGGTGGCCTATGTATTCCTATTACTCATCATTGTGATGTTTGCCGCGGACTATTCGACAGATTGTACATATTATACCCAGTGTGGAGATCACCTAGCCTTCCGCTAGACAGGCGGTCTTCGGTGTCGCCGCTCTCACACATGCTCTTGCCTGCCATAGGGCTGAAGAGAGGACTCATTACACTCCTATTAGAGCTCAGCATTTCTTCCCCTCTCTAAACTAGCCAAGCTAGCGGGTGCGCTATCTCACCCCTAAACCATCTTACAACTTTAGACTTCTTATCATTCCGGAGAACTACGGTATAACAATCGAGATAGGCTATGCGGCTGTTAGTAATTGGCGGAATCTTGAGCTAAAGTTGTCTAGCCCTTGCTTGGTCATCCCGCAGCCAATTTCTATTTGTAGACATGCGACTAGGGGAATCATTTCAGCTGTTGAAAAAGATAATAATACACCCTCATCAACAACGTACGTATGATACAACATCTACATAGTTAGGCTACGCACGCGGTGAATGAATGTACGGTTGCAGCTATCACAGACAACTTACCTTCTCCGAGCTTCGTCCACGGCTCAAGGCTATACGCGTAGCAGTTATCCGCGTGTTATTGCCAGTTGTAACTCTTGGTGCTGTTAATAAGCCTCCGCGTGACACAAGGTGCTCACGCCCTTCATATCGGATTTAAGAAACCTGCCAGTCAAACAACAGCGCTTGGACGTGCAGCATGCGAACGACCCAATCGCAAGCGGCGACAGTTTGGGTTGCAATCGTAGGTTTCAATTCGCTATTTGAACTTGCCCATGCACATGACAAATCCCGAGGATTTAGAGAAAATCAAAAACCGTCGGCCGACCTTCGTACGATTATTGATGACTTCAAGGGATCTATTGTCAAAAGAACCAAAGTATAAAGCGTCGAGAACATCGATATAGAGCCTTCGCAAACTCTTGCCTCAGCTCTGAGTCGTAAAATAGCGTTGCATTTTTGTCTCGAATAGAACCTAGACATGGTAGTACTTATGGCGCTAAGAGTGCATCGGCGTTAGACCAAGTGGACATGTTTGACGGCGGACACGGCAATGAGCGGGCTTTTTTCCCACCCGTTACCGAATTCCGCAATAGCGTGCCACCGCGGAATTCCACAATCTGATGATGAAATTTTTCTTTTACTATCTATGAATAATATACTGTACGGCAAAGATTGAGAAAATACTATATTTAATGATAATGAAGAATTAATGATACCTGTACACACCTGTTAGATATACTTTGCTCGATTTGAAGTCTCAATTATTGTTGCCATTTTAGGAATATTAATCTTAACACTTGATGTCAATGTTCTCAAGACTTATACGCAGGTACCTACGTAAATTTTATTCGTATTACATTACGGACTCGTGTGCTTCTATACTGATTCGATTTAGCGTCCCAAATACTAACTCCCAATACCGATACATAGGTACGCAACATCCATGGATGCATGTAATGATCTGGCGCAGCAATTAGTATGCCGATAGAACTATGTACCTTACTTCAACTCAACCATTTCTAGTTGTATAGCACCAGACGGCACTGTATAGGATAGATTGGAAGCTACCTAGTAGGTATCGGTGGAACCAATTCCGGGTTAATTAGTCTCGTAACGCAAAGATGTAAGGTTGTCTCCTCCTGCTGTGTTACGAGGGGAGTTTGTAGCGTGACCTGCAAGCTGCAACCCGGGTTGGTAGATGGGGAGGAAGGTACGAGCCAAATACGGCTATGGAATCGTTCGACTAGCCAATGGCTACTAACGACTACTGGCTTGGGTTTCCAAATTGAATCGTTCTCTGGGAAAGTGGGGTCAGCTGGGGGATAGGGAAGCTAGAGAAGGTCTGTCCAGATTCTGTAGTGTACTAGGATGGTAGGTGCGTGGGTTACGTGGGTGTAGTGTGGGTTCAGTGTGGGTTCAGTGTGGGTTTCTGGGAGCGGCGAAGCATAGATTGCACTGCATGAGACTCGCATGAGACCCCGAGTCCACCGCTTTTTACAAGGGTGTTTCCCTCTTTCTGCGAGCTGTTGTATGGGAGACTGGCGGTCGGCCGATACAGCTTGCATGGAGCTCTTGCGGTCGACGTTGCCAAATCTGCAGCCCAACACACTTCTCAAATCCCGATCTGCAACGCAACCACGTTGTTTACAGTTCATCTAACTGCTTGCTTGCTGCATACTTTGACATTTTTCACCCCTACGAGGACCCTGGAGAACCCTTGACAGCCCTCGACAATCCAAAAACAACCTTGTCAATCGAAGAAAGGAACCATACATGACAACCATACGTATCCCATACAATCCACACATACATCCATACATACATCTAATACACACACACACATCATTTCCCAAGTACTGCGTAATAACACACAAGATCGATATTGCATATGTATTCCAATCTCCACGGTGACGCGCTTTAGCCTCAGGCGTAACGCGAGGCGCAGTTTGTGACCCTATTATTCTTTTATTTTTCTTTCTGCTTTTCACACACCCCCCTGCTTTCAACACATTTTGAGCCTCCTTCGGCCAACCTCGCCAACTTTCTCGCCAACTACATCACGTTGGATCCTACAATCTCGTCCTCGCGCATCTTCGACCCAAGACATACGGCCAGTGCCTAGACTTTTGACTTGCGTATTCGCGCATATCACAGTACATTACAGCTCAGCGCGACACAATACTTACCGCCATCTGAGCTGTCTAGCCACTTACCATCCACAATTCCCCATCCCCGTGACTCCTTTTGCTATCGCCTTCCTAAGGCGCCAGCGAATATCATGCGTTCATTGAGGTCGGCCCGCCTTGCCCACCGCTAGAACCAGCACTATTTTCGTTACTTCCGCTCTTTCACTTCTCATGCATCACGGCGACGTCACTGATACGTCCACTTCAGAAACACCACAGGTACCCGGACAGAACTGGCGACTAGACCGATACGGGTTCACCCTTGTTGAGCTATAGCGGTCTTAGGTGTTGGCCATCACTTCGCTATCTTCTTCCTTTGAAGATCGATTTGCATATCGGATAGTGCGTCACCGCCCAACTAATATGTAATCTGATACGCCGTATATACGAGATTGTGAACGTCCAGGTCTTGTGCGCATCATGGCCTACGCGTGTTTTGGGCTGTGCTACGCGAAGGATCAAGGTACCGCGGGAGTCACGGAGAACTGGTTAAGATCTAGCGACCATCCGTATGTAACTACGATATCCTTTTTTTCCCCCTTGATTTGACCAACAGCCTACTAGTCCCTTCTCGTGTCCGTCCACACTAGCGCAGCCATGGGCAAACCGTTGGTTACACGAAAGTGCTTTTTCATCGGACGGACCTCTACTCTCCTGTTTTAGTAGAGCTGGGGGTCTCCAAGCGCAAATGATACATGTAGGCGTTCAGATGATGGTTCGACGTAGTCTATCGCGGGGTTCTAGACCACCCCTTTATCTATGATGAAAGAACGTGTCATATCTACCTAAGTACCTAAATGTCGTACTTTTATCCGGCAGCCCGGCCCTGACGGACCTATCTACTCCGCAAACATGAAGTACCGAGTTCATCTCACCTCCCGGAACCAACGCTGACGAGCTTCCTCGGGGCCAACCAGTGTGAGACATGGCCGGCGCCCTTATCATTGCTTCACCCGATTAGCTTCGTCTGCACATTAATGTCAACCTAGGAGTCTAATACCAACGAACCCGCTATGGCTTCTAAAAGGTGATCGCGGGCATTCCTGTTAACGAGTCTGGTTCAATCACGGGAGCAGACGTCGCTGCCAAGATAATCTATCCTGGACTCCCTGGTTTAAGATCCATAGTGTGGCACTTAGGCGGCACAACGATGTCACTCCGCTAGCTCGTGTTCTCCCGCCGAGGAGAAAGGCTTTTATGATTTCTCATCTTCTCCAAATTCCAAATTCATGCATTGACATCCAGCTCGGCGACCTGCTCATCAATGAAGTAGTGAACGTTGCTTTCGGTGGCGTCACGAATTATTATCTTGAAACGAAATCGCATCATCAACTCGGTCCGAACCGCAGCTCCGGCAAGTTCGGAACTCCACGTGTAGATGGTGGGTGAATTGCCTACCTAAATGACAGGTGCCCTTAGCCCTCGCATTATGAAGGGGGAACTTCATCCTTGACTTGTCACAGTACCAATCGATAGTATAATGATAACATACAGCCCGCCAACGAGATAGCTTGCTCCATCGCAAAAGTGCCCCGTTTAGTCCATGCGTCCGGGTGGCTTCGGGCTTAACAAGCCTCCGGGAATCATCGGGGCTTGGAGGCATCGCTACTCCGGATAGCGTATCTCTCTAAGACCCAAGGCAGGCTATTCAACTGACGATCGCTATCTAGAAGACATAACGCTAGCTTCAGCCTTCTTTTGATCAACACTGTTGACGACACCGTAGACGTAGGACTCAGAGCCGTGCGCCAGAACCTTAACAATTCTTGAATAGCAATTATTCATCGTATTCGTCATTCAATAGGAGTTAAGAATTTCTCCGATGGGCTTTCAGCTGTCGGCTGTGTATGGAGTCTAATTTACAATTTCAACTAGCTACAGCATGCCCTAGCATACCCTGGCATCCTCTGGAGCCGTTGTCAGAACTCTCTTTATTCTCCATCAGAATAAGGCGCAACCCCTGGGCTGGCCTGACTAGTTGCCTAAAAGCCACCATGCCCGCGCGGTATCTCCTGACCTAGCGCCGACACCTGGAGGCTGAGACTTGCTGTTGGAGCTATAGTAGGTATGTTGTGGATACCGTCAACTCGAAGTCACGGACCGCACACCATAATGAGCCTTGGCCTAGTAGACACACCATTGATAGCTTACTTGTCTTAGAGATGTCCTTTTGTTCGTTATCGTGCGATATCGAATTAGGAAGCCATCGGTGCACATTTACGACTGCATCCAAGAATTGCCCTATTTATTGCAATCCATCCCGATAATATATGAGAATACCCCGGTCGTTCTTGGGTTACCAGGTAGCCTCGATTAATGTTGCCAGACTAGGACAATAGACCAATCTCGAAGCCCAACCGACCAGATTAACAACGTGGCATAAGGAACATACGAAACCGACCTGGGGGTCATCAGGTAGTGAGTGAACAGTGGTGTTGGGGGCGGATCCGTATATACTTAGGAAGTTAACATCCTACCAATGAGGGAACCGTAAATTGCGTGTGCGGCACAGCTTTGGAACCGAGGCGCCGAATTTAGCGTCGCAGCATCGAGTCTGTTCGAGGCCGCGATCTTCACCCCTCCATCGCTTCGAAAGCTGTATGTTGTGTAACAAAAACTATTTACCAAAGAGAATCCAAAAGGGGAGAGAGAAGCAAAGACCTTTTGACGTACATGGGGGAGTTTAGGTTGATTGCTTTCATGCAGCCACGAGAAATTCACCATTGCTGGGCGAATATCCCGTCCCAGCTCAGCCAACTGAAGACACTCCGACGTCACCTACCCCGGAATATGACCATTAAGTGATGTATTATGACAATAGATTCGGAAGTACAGCTTCAATTGAATACCGGTATCACAAAAAATGCGACAACGGAAAATTTCCGCAGGATTAATGGCGCACATGGTTAATGTCTCAGATTGGCGTCGGTTTAACAACATAGACTAGGTGCGCTGTGATACCAACAGCAATTTTTCGAATCCATTTGGTAGGTAGCCATGATCGGAGGTACTGTAAGTGAAAGAAGTATCCAGCGAGCCTAAGGTCTCAGGTGTAGCCACGAGGAGCCTTCAGCCCCCGGTCGAATTCGGTGACGATTCATGGAGACGCCCGAAAGACAGGCTCGTGGGGTAGAGCCGTGTCACTACCCGCGTGCCCTCGGCGCTATCACGGTACGCCTCTGGGGCATCAGAGTCCTTCGCGCCAGAAGCAAGGCTCTTCAGCCAAAATGGCCCAGGCGGAGGCAGGCGATGTCCCTTAATTCTATGTACTCTATCGCGCGGAAGAAGAGAAGCGCGGCACCCGCCTGACCAGGCTAGATGCTTGTCTAAGAGTCTGAAACGAAGACGGCGAGGCTTGACGTAGCCGCATCAGCTCGGACGAGCGCGTGGTCTCTGTTACGAAGATAGACAAGACAGCTGTGTCTCTACCGAGGGCCAGGATTGGAAAATAGGCAGCTTGTGTAACGCGATCGAAGGCCCAGGGAATATTCCTCTCAACTTCCACCCTTCCAACAACACTGTCTGGGGGCCAACGACCACCATGCGGACTAGGTTTACCCTCGTCCAAAGATCCCCAAGGGTTAGGTTGTAGGTAGAATTGGCGCTTCTATGGAAAGGGAAGGAGGGAAGGCAGAGAAAGGCAGTGGCGTGGATAGAAATGGGTCCTTTGCAAGCTGCAAAACGTAGAACAGGTTATTTAGATAGCCGCTGGTTACTATTCTCGTGTCTACCACATCATATTATAACGGGCGACAAGCCCCTCTCCGTCCGCCTCCGCAACACTAAGAACTTGATCCTCTCCGGTCGTTGGCGGAGGTTATCCCGCTCTAAGGCGGGTTATATGCACGATGAATAAACAAACAATATCTACTATTAGGCTACCAAAAAAAGACACTTGCATACCTAGCCCAATGCCTCCTCTCCAGCTGCAGCGCTAGCTCTAGTTCCAGAAATCCGACGGTCTCAAGTTAATGGTGGTTGGGTGTGACTCTCTCCGCACATATTTAGACACATCTCTATGAATAGCCACGTGCGTCTAGCGTGCCCTGATTTTTTTTATTCTTCTTTTTTTTTTTCGTGCTGGAATTAGGTAAAATTCTAATTAATTGGAGACCATTAATGTGGTACTTTTCAGCCGTGCTGAAGATAGCGTTCATGCGCGCGCGCACACACACATACGTTTGTGCAAGTTCTGGTTTACTTTTAGCAACCAGCCAACAATGCGATAATGAGGCATTGTATACTGGGCACGGGATCGACATAGCGGCGGGATAGGTTGGGTCGGGTCGGGTGTATATGATTGGTTAAATATTCGACGAGCACAACTGCGCCGCCGATACGGGACTGACGGAGCATGGCTACGATAGGATAAGGAATTCGAAACGAAGCCAACGAAAGCTATTCCGTAAAGCGACTAGACGGCAAGGTTGGTTTAAGGGTCCTCTACATAGTAGATTCGGCCTTATGATATGATTGATCCTCGATCATGATCTTCATCCCCCCTTTTTTTCTTTTTTTCATCCTAATCTGAAGGATTAGGCCCCCGCTCATCGCGTGCTAAGTATCTACTACGTACCAACAGCATTGAGGGGCCCTTTGCGAATCAGGCTGCCTGGGTGTGGTTCACGATAGGCTGTTTGAATAATTGAATTACTACGAAATCCCCACAGTCGACCTAGCAGATGGACTTCCTACCCATAGAAGGACGTGTTTAGGATAAGGGTCCAACTAACATGAACATGGGATCACGAGATATAGAATCCATGTGGAGAGCGTAGGATAGACGTACACCATGACCTAGCTGTGTACGATCTGGTGCGGCGTACCCAGGGGTTCAGAAGTTGTGGGTTGTCTTTACGGCAAGATGGGAAGCCAAATGAATACGGTGATGTCATTTACGATGTTCAATGTACGAACATCGCCGTCTCGCCATGGCTTCATTGTTATCCACCTCGGTGCTATTCAAGCGAGAGGCGGAGCGCTGCGCAGTGGACCACACGACACCGTGCTTCCTTCTCGTAAAATCTGAACACGCGCCATCCTCTTGTTAGCTCAACCCCGTCCCAAGTGCTATGCACAGCAAAGTCATCGCCGTTGAAGAAAAAAGAAGACGTCGTGAAACGAATGCAAGAATGAAAAGTAAATAAGCGCCACGTTCCACTCTCGCGGGTCAGGTTTAGATACCTTAGGTACGTAAGAACTCTAACTGCTGTAGCAGCGTACTTAGGGTAGGGCTGAGCTAGCGATGCTGACGTGCTGACGATGGTTCGGGTCACGGCAGAAGACGGTCAGACGGGAGACCGCTACTTTCAAGGATAGGCCTACTAGACAGAAAAACACGTAAGCATCAAGATCTAGCGGTCTTCTAGGAGAATATATCATTCGTGCATGAGGCTTTTTGTGGGCATTTTATTGCTCATCGTACGGAGATGGAGGGTATCAGATGAAACCAAGTCGGTGTGATTCGTAAGAAGTATATTTATTTACGGTATATCATGATGATCCAATCGTTATGGGCAGCATATCCAACCTGTTATATTCTAACCCAATAGAAACCCATACCTAATCACCAGCTCCAATGATCCGACGGTGTAAGAATAAACCGTCTCATGTAAACCCCAAGGCTCGGTCCCGAATCCCAACTCGGGCCGGCCTCTCCAATATCTTCCAAGAACTAGGAATATTATTGCTCAAGTCCTGAACCTCCAGCCTGGATGACGAGTACGCTAGCATTAAGGCCACCCATGGCCATAGCCTGGCCGAAGACGCCTATCGTCTTCTGCATGTCGTATTCTGTGCTGCTCTGATCCGCTGTACGCAATATAGCAGGTAGCTTGGGGTGCCTACGCCCCACGATGACTATATCTCCGGCATTGCGTGGATTCTGGCCGACGGTCTGCTTCGCTAGCTCGGTGGCCCGTCTAACCGCCGAGACGACGGTGACCGAGAGTTCCGTGAAGGTTACACGGCTAGCTAACTCAGGCGAAAGGCTGGCTTGCACAGTGGCTAACAGAGACGTATCACGCGCCGTTATCTCGGTGTTGATCTCATTTTTAGTTACCGATGTTGGCGAGGTAGGATCCAAGCTACCTTCTGAAACCGCCACAATCTCGTTATCGCCTTCACTACAGTTCAGATGGGCGATCGTCACCGTAATGAGTGGGTTCTTGGCAAGTTGGAGAACAAAGCGCAGCGCAACTCGGTCATCGATACCTCCGAGGTAGGGGAAGAAGATCTTGTGCGACTTGTCGGCAATAGGAGGAAAGACATTTCTCTGATAACTACGCATAGAGACATTGCTGATGGTTCGAGGTAGGTTTGGCTGGTCATTCGTTGGCGCAGTACCGCCGAAACCGTCGCCGATGAAGATACCTGTATTGCAAACGGCCTTTGCGAGTACTGCTTGGATGAACTCGAGATGGGGTTTCCCGGAGAAGCGGTCTTCCGTAGAGACCTTGCACGGGACAGACTGATCCTCCTTGTTGCTTCCAACCTCGCTCCACGGGATTAGCACGAAGTCGGACTCCTGGTTCGAGACCTCCGTAAGAACTGTCTGGGCAAAGGAATCTTCAGGGGCAACGATGACATTGCCGGACACGGCCACGTCATGCAATTGGGAAAATGTTCGAAACGCGTTCACCACAGGATCGCGTCGGGCGTAGTCATCACCTTCTGTGACCTTCATCACAGACGATGTACGCTCGGTAAGCTCAACGATACGCAAGCCGTGGACCTCTAGAGGTCGTTTTCGAATGACAGGCGCTTTACCAGTATCCTCACTGGCACCGGAGTCGATTACATCTCTCGATTGCGGCCTAACACGCTCATCGCCTAGGAGAGAGATGAAAGTGAAAAGGCTCGGCAAACTATCTAGGCGAAGATAGACCAGGAGGCGACGTATCTTAGCATCTTGTACCTGAGTAAGAGATCCAGATTGACTTGTACTCTCGGGCTGCAGTGGGTTTCCGTCCCAGTCAATCTCGCCTCGTTTCCATTGCTCCAGCTTCTTTCGATACCACGGAGGATAGAGCCACTTCGTCAAGGGCGTTGTAGCAACCGTAGTAACTAGAGCCATGACAACAAAGATGGTGAACGTCCTCTGGGATAGAATTCTCGCCTGAAGACCAATGTTCTGTATACTCATTAGTATATCCACTATCGCGGATCAGACGGTTCACTGTAACCTACCAGCACAATGAGCTCCACTAAGCCTTTGCAACTCATGAGTACGCCTATTGAGAAGCTTTCCCTCCAGACAAGTTTCATTGCCCTAGCGGCCAAGGTGCCACCTATAATTTTCCCCGTGAAAGCAATTGCAATAACGCCAATGACATAACCCCAAGTAAGACCATCGTTTAGGAGACCAAGATCGGTGCTTAAGCCGGAAAGGGCAAAGTAAAGGGGTAATAAGAGAACCGACACCAAGTCTTCGATTTTCTCAGTGACATGGATAGCGAAGCCGCCGTCGTGTGGGCAAATCAAGCCGACCAAGAAAGCGCCAAAAATGGGATGTACACCAATGATGCCTGAAGAAGTTAGAGAAGTCAGTTTGGTAATGGATCTAGCGAGTTACTTACTTGTGAACCAAGCTGAAGTGAGAACAAGTAAAACAGTGACAGCGATCATGCCCTGAGTTGGGCCATTCTGGATACTGCCCGTCTTTCTTAAAGCCCAGTGGAATACTGGTTTGACGGCGAAAACCAAAAACAGAACCCAGCCGATAGCAACGAGAAGAACCCAAAGTGCGGTCAAGCCGGAACCATTGTTGACTATAGCAACGCAGAGTGCAAGTAAAACCCAACCCACGACATCGTTACCAATGCCAGCAGCCAAAACCGTAACACCTACAGGGGTGCCCAACATATTCAGCTCAGACAAGATACGACAGAGCACGGGAAAGGCAGTGATGGCCAAGGCGGTCCCAATGAAGAGGCCATAGATACCAAAGCTCATCTCAACGGTATTAGCGTCATGATGGAACTGATTATACAAACCCCAAGCAATAGCCCAACCCATGCCAAAGGGTAGAAGCATGCCGGCCAAGCTTACGCCTAAAGCCACACGCCAATTGGAGGTAAAGAGGCGAATGTCAACCTCAAGGCCAATAAGGAAGAGGAACAAGATCAGTCCGAGATTGGCGGCATTGTTCAGAACTGGCATTGACGCGGTCGGGAAAATGGCCTGCGAAAATCCTGGAATGCGCGCCATGACAGAGGGGCCCAAGATAATTCCACCGATGACCTCAGCAATGACGCGAGGCTGGCCGAGTAGCGACAGCGGATAGTGTAAAATGCGGCAGAGGATGATGATAATACCAGCCTAGGTGTAAGAGTAAGCGAATGTTTTTGCTTAGAAGCTTGTTTCATGCGTAGAACACTGAGAGGAGATGTAGCTCGCTCGTCGGCGCTGTCGACCATGCTTCTAATTTACGGCCGAACGAAACAAGAAAACAGCACAGTACCTGAATAATGAAGAGCTGTATGGGATTGGAGGAAAGGAAGGTATTTGGCAAGACCCCTTCCAAGATACCTCCTTGAGGCGCGGGACCGGTAGTGGTAGCAGCTGGGGCGCCCGTAGTGTGGGTGACGGTCGACAGCACCGTCGTCGTCGCGGTCGTTGTTATAGACGCCATAGCTCGCTACAATTTCGGCCGTGAGCCCACGCAACTTGATAGGTCGGTTTAGGGTTCAGCGCGCTGCGAAAGCAGCAGCGCAAGTATATGGCTCGACTAAAAAGAGGTATATCTTCGCAAGGACTTGAAATTCTATGTCATAAAGAATCATAAGATATACTGAATACAATAATGAGTCTAAGTGGAATTCAAAGTCGAAGTCGAAGATGAAGACGAAGATTATAAACAAAGAAGTTAGAAAGTTGGGGAAAAGAAGCGGGAAGATCGTAGGATGCTAGTGCCCTTGAGTGAGGTGATCACGGACCAACGACAAGAGACTTGGCGCTAATCATCCCTGTCGCTCCAAGATAAACGAACTTCAAGATGATCAGTTAAACAAGGGGTATCACTGCAGCTGGTGGCTACTAGATTATTCTGGACTTCTGGACTTCTGGACTTCTGTACTTGTGTTTCGCACGTATAGCATTGACTGTTGAGGCTCGGCGATTAAGCGTCCAGTGAGGTCTCGACCCTTGCTAGAATAGAGATAAGTTAAAGTGTTATGACGAGAATATCCGCAAATGACCAGTAATAACAATAGCACCAATGGTTCCCGAATAGTGGGAAGGTGGGCATATTTTGGGGAATTTGGAGACTAGGTCACCCCAGATTGCAGCTGAACATTGAAAGATGCGGGGGATCAGTCTCACATGAGGGGCACAACTTAACGGCTTAACTTCATACACGTGGGAGAGTATCACTGAGATGATTCGAAGACTACATATGTACCTACATATGTACATTAGGTATATACCTAAGGTAGTGGTCATATAAATGATCCGTTAAACATCAGCTAAACCGGTATACTAAACTTACCTAGTTATCCCGCGTCATGCTCGATAAAAACTTTGAAGCTAGGAAACCTAATCCATTAGACTTCTTAGTTCTACCTGTTAGTCAATAGGTACATATGTATATACCAAGCATCTACGCTACTTGTCAACAACCTTCTTGCCAAGAATACAACCCACCTTGAGACATCATGAGATGAGAACGCCAAGTCGCGGTCATAGACGTAACTCCAAAGTGTCAGTTTTCATTGATCCACACCTGTATATACTTCCTTGAGCGATATACATGTATGTACCTAGGTAGGTATGTATGTATGTATGTATGTCTTTCGATGCCTCTGCTTTTACACCGGTCGGACCGGTCAGTTATCGAAACGATGTTTATCGTGCCCCTAGAAACGAGCCGGGGTGACACAACCAAATTATATCCCTACACATACAATGAAACAGATATTGGAACATGAGCACAACCAATCGTCCCTAGGTATAACCAAACTACAATAACTTCCATATTAAGCATATTTCATGTCAGAAAGATCGCTGATTGGTTACCGAAACACAGGGTATAAGGTATCACACCAAGATCACTTCCGGATATTCGCGGATGGTGGTACCAGCGATACCCAAAGGAACACACACTCACCATGGAGTTGCAGTTTCATTCACCACATCGCGCTATAATCATTTCACAGTCTTATAAAGTATAACTGCCAGTTAGAAACGGGGGTGGCTAATAAGATTATCCCTTTCTTTTTCCCCCCGTGTAGCGCGCTGCCATCCAAAAGACTGCTGCCCAATACGTATGCGATATTGAGCAGCCACCATGAGCAGGATTGCGCCTATACTTAAAGATGAGGACTTTCCATTCGTTGATCGAACTAAGATTAGAAGATAATAGCTCATTTTGATATCCCGTATCATTATTCGGATACTTGCTCGAATGTTCGATATGCGGGTCGCTGAGTGGGGAAGATATTGGCGTTGATGAAGCATGAGTTGAAGGCAGCGTAACCGGCGAAAAGACAATCGGACGAATCGACGATGACGATGTGGTATCACAGACGTCAATTACTGTGGTACCGCTACTGGGGTAGAGCACCCTCATAGATAGCGGTAGCCAGACGACTCCCCTGAATGTCATACCTCGAAGTTGATACAGCTGGGAGGATTCGCTGATGAAATTGACTATCTTGATTTTTGGCAGCAGAGACAAGGCCCACCAGATGGTTCCATTGTGTATATTTGCCGGACTAGTACACGAGGATTCGTGGTCTCGATTCCTGCAATCAATGGAAGGATCGGATGGATCTGTGGTATACAGGGTCGGTGTGCTGTATCAGGGCGACTACCACGTACAGTCGAATCGAATCCATTTACAATAAAAGAAGATTGCAACTGCCGTCGCCATGCAACCGAATTATCCACCAATCTGGATATTGACACGGTTGGGCACTTAGGACAAGTGTAGTTATTGAACAACGAATGGGCTACGGAGCTCATTAAAAAAGGGGGAAGGGGAAGACTCTTCGTCACACGATTAGAACCACTACATTAGGTAATTACTTCGAGTCAGTATGTTGAACAACATAACATTAGGTACCTGATCTTGATCGATACCTTACCAGATAAATGATATTACTATTTCTAAACACTAACATCAGATATTGTCTAATGATAGAATGTGCTTCACGCAGCAGAAGCAGCTTTCGTGATGAGTCCTACTTCGGTCCCCCACACGGAGTGTCGGAAAGAGCAACGAATCTAGGAAGGCATGCTTCAGCAGTACCTAGGGGGGTTCGAAACTGCCTATCTTAACTCTCATGGTTTACTCCTGCCTCATTGATTGGTTTTGTATAACACCAACACGACATACACCATTGGATTAATAATCCGCTTACTTTAGGTAGTCAGGCAGCAAACTCCCTGGATGACGGGATCCCGCGACGCATAGGAAGCAATATACGAGTACCGTGTACCGTGTAAGAAAATCCCAGGTTCATCTCTACACGTCACGGCTTTAGACTTAGAATATTCAAGCCGGGTAATCGAGGGCCTGTAGAATGATATAGGCATCTATAGTAGATGATGTTATCATCAGCTCTGTTGTGCGTCACATGCATGAAAGCGAGATAGATGTAGTTGTGTACGGTCTCATTCCTAGAGACAACTAGTGGCAATGGGTTGAGTGAGATAGGATCGTCGTTGCTTCAATAATTTAAGGTCCAAAGGAGAGGCGCGACGTCTATAGTCTAAAGATCGTACCCGACTTTGACGCTACTTCAATATTAAATCGTAACGTTGAGCATTTAATATGCCGTTCCTGCCATAAACACAAGAAAGAGATATTGAAGGAAGTCACCTTCGTGTCTATATCCCTCCAAATACAAAAACTCGGTCCTCGATTCTTTTGGAAGAGTAAGGTAAACACGTATAAACCAAACTCCATTCATATACTTAGGGGTATTCCCATTATCGCATCTCATTATCGCATTGACTTTACCAGCTCGTCCACCCCATAGCCAATAGATACGCCGAGGACAGTATTGCGGATCATTCAATATACTTCTTCCCCGTCCTTTAAACCGCAACAGTCCTAATACACTCCACAATGGTACAGCTTTCCTACGTCTTGTTGGTCTGTACCAGCCTGTTCGCCTTGGTCTTAGGAGCTGCTCTACCTAGTCTCCAGCCTGTTGGCATCAAGGAATTTAAATGTGAGCCTGCTTCTCAGAAATGCCACAATTACGTATTATTCCGTTGCAATACTTTGGGGGCGTGGGTGGGGGTTGGCCCTTGCCAACTTCCGTCGTTGTGCGAGGAAGATGTGAGTACTGGAGACGCTGGGTGTGTGAAGTCCGATCTCAACGCCGAGATCGATGTCGGCGACGAGTCGAACCCCGACATCCTAGCCGCAATGCCTTCTCCGGGTCCGACTCCAGCTCCAGTTCCCAGTGCCCCAACTGCCTGCGAGGAGAATGATATTCGGTGCAACGGCAACATGGAGGAGATGTGCGATGTGAATGGCGTATAGTATCCGCTGCAGGAGTGCACAGCGTGTATCGAGGAAGCCGGATCAGTTGACTGTGCTCCTCATGGTACCACGCCATCCGAGCTGCGAGCACACCGGTGCGATCCAGGCGATATACGATGCAATGGTGACTCGCTCGAAATCTGCAATGATCAGCGCCACTGGCGTCATCTCGTGCCATGCCGCCGGTGCGAGTACCCAGGAACCGGCAGTCCCGTTTGCGAGGGCCCGATTCCATTTCCGACCCGGCTTGTACCGCCTAGTAAACCACTCGCGCAATTATCAACTCAGCCGCTAGCTCAACCCTTTGCCAAATTACCCGCAGAATCATCCGCCGTCGTATCTTGTCGGGGAGGCGAGGTGAAATGTAATGGGGATCGGCTCATGGGTTGCACTGCTTCAAGCAAATGGGAGGATTTCGGACCGGTATGTGCCTCACAGAAAGCTCCTTTCCCCTTCCTAACCCATCCACTTGCATGACACGCCACGTCTAACACCCTCGGAATCCGCAACCCTATTAGACTAGAGGAGCATTTACCCACTAACGCACCATGGCAGTGTCTCAACTGCAAGAAACTCTACAACACGCGAGCAAGCTGCACCTTCCTAGAAACAGACGACGACGTCTTGTCTATTGTCGGTCCTTTCCCCGTTCTGGCTCGCGACCAGTCCACTTCACTGTTCAAACCCGATGGCTCCCCCGTCCTTCCAGGTACGGAGAGGTGCAAAGAGGACAAGAAGCGGTGCAACTAGGACCTCGACGGGATTGAGGTCTGCGACGATAACCGGAGCTAGGTTCAGAAGCAGTTGTGTATAGGAGGGCCATGTGTGCAGTGATACCTCCCGGGATTTCCCTTTTGATACCAAAGAATCGCCCGGTTCAGTGAGGATTAGAATTCGGCCCGTGACTTGGGTTCAGAGGCCCGATGCCGGTTCGGGATATCCGGTACCTAGTTATTAGTATTGTCTAATGCGTATTAATACACTATCACATCCTGGAGCATGGTTAATGCTTGATACATGTAAATATGTATTAAAATCACCGCAGTGAACTTTCTTCCCTATTCAGCGGGATGATACCTTGCCGCCGATACATGAGTAGGCGTAAATCATTACAAGGTTCACAAGGTTCACCCTTCGCGCCTAGGGGAGGAGGCATCATATCTCCTCCCTTAAGGAGGGATAGCTCCCATCGAGCTCCAGACGCTTCGCTTCGCTTCTGCTCCGTACAAGCCCCTCAGTGTTCCATTTCAGCCTCCGTTTGCGTGTGGCGCCCAGGCTCCAACCCTATAGGTCAGATCTCGTACGCATTCGTTTAAAAGGGTTTCCCCTTGTAGTCCTTGGGCGCCAAGATAACGTTGTACTCCAGCTCAAGCTCTGCCTTATCGTCGCCCTCCAACGGCTTGAAGTCGACCACCAAGTCGTCCTTCACGGCGAAGACGGTGTCGGAGGCTAACCACGGGTCCTCCTTGGGGTATAATTGTGTTGTGCAGCCCTTATAGTCTGGGTGCGTGACCTGTAGAGACATTCTGTTAGTAACGGAATGGACGGAATCGCCCTGGGTTGGGCGTAACTGAGTGGGAGAACTCACCATGATGTGGATATGTGCCGGACGCATGGGGTGTCTGTCCATCATCTGTAGTAGTTTGTACGAGGGGCCGTCGGTGGGTAACGAGTACGCCGTGGGGTAGTAGCAGTAGAACCAGTATTTGCCATTCTCGTCTGCGCGGAACTTGCCCCGCAGGTTGTTCGGCGTCTGATTTTGGGGGTCTTGGAAGTCGTATTTCCCATTGGCGGAAGCTTGCCAGATGTCGAAGATGGCGTCGGGGATCGGTTTGCCCGTCACCAAATCGCTAATGACGCCGTGCATAAGGACTACGCGGCCGTTGGGAGCGGGGTTCTGAATGATGGTCGAGCCATTCTCCCGGAACGGAGCGTTAGGCGACCAGAAGGGTCCGAGAATCGCCGAGGATGTGGGGTCGACGTCCGTATCGGATATGATCTTGTGTGCTATCTCGTCAACCAGTGTTTCAAGTCCGAGGATATCCGATACTCGATGAGCCTCGTTTCTTGTCTGTCCCGATTCGGAGTAGACACGGCCGACGTCGTTAATAAAGGCAACGCCGGCCATCCACTCGTCAATTGTAAGCTCGACTTCCCGAGCGAAGTCATGAATGTGTCGGATTAGCGCTCCTAGTACAACCCGGTTTCTCTCGGTGGTTTTAGGACCCATAGTGTCGATGACATGTTGAGTGAATGTAGGGTCGAATCTGTGGGGTTTGGGAGCTTGTGCCGCATTGGACACGCCGGTAGCTTCAGGGGCCATTTCTTAGGTTATCGATGAATTTTTAAGGATTCGTGAGGTGAGAGAAGTAAGAGAAACAAGATCGGTATGCTAAGGGGTATGTGAAGCTATATAGGTAGATATGAATAGAAGATGAGTGTATTTACAGAAACTGAGGTCTGAATATCGGCTAGATATATTCCACAGTAGAATGGTCCGAGGAGGGAGCTAGTACATAAGAGACGGCCGAGCTCCAACACAAAGACCATCATCATTTAAGATTTGCCATTAGTTGCTTCATTGTATGAGCAATGAATGATCTGTGATAGGTTGGTCATTTGAAAACATAAACGAAGACCCCGCCATCTTCGAAAGGGCCCTATATGTGGATCGGATTCGTCTCACGGCAGCCATATGTACATCCCTTGCATATCGGGTGATAAATCGCCCTTAGAAAGGCAGCTCGCTCAATGGCGGGCTTCTAGAGCTCCAATTTGGATCGCGTCTTGGGTTAAGGGTGTACTGTATCTAGTGGTCATTCTGCAGACTAGGATAATATGTAGTTTGTTCGAAGTTTCTGCCAACTAAGGTATGCAAGGGTTTGCTTCAATGACACAAGCTGAGTCCCTGTATAGTTTCGAGGCCCAAAGCTGGCCAATTTGTCTGACTTAGCGCTTGCTCTACTGTATGTTCGGTAAGCTCTTCTGGGAGCGAACATTTGCCTAACGAATTGGATGCGATTGAAATTCAGGGTCCAATAATGTATGCCTTTGTTGTAGTACAATTTGCTGGAACTGAGACCGTAGCGGGGGAAATCTGGCGATGAAGCGTTTACCCGGCACTGCAGCGTGGCAAATGGAGATCCAGCATGTAGCCATCCACTCGGTAGCTAACGACGAATTAACCCGCATGCCGTAGTCATTTACCGCCGCTGGTGCCGATTGCGTCAGAGAGAGCGTGATAAATGCGTACAAAATATCGGATCTTCCCCACATCGTGGTTCCATATGTAGGTAAAGATGAAAGAGTCCATACGAAAAGGGAGAGTTGTAAAGGAAAGAGGGGCGAGATTGTCGCCAAGTGGGATGCGGGGATAAGACAGGAAACTTAGCTTACTAGCCGGGCCTAGTCTAACGAGGTACCGTTGAAGAATACGTGCCGCGGCCGGCCTAGATACCTAGGTAGCTTGGACAATCAGGAAATAATTCTAGTCTTATTCAGACTCGCAATGAATGTAATTGACGGTTGAGCCAACTACCATCGTCGAGTGATGTTATCGGTCGCGTGCTGCAGGTGATAAGATCTCAGGGATTGAGTCTCGAGAGACTTCAAATACGCTGCTCCGTTGTATGAATCGGCCACGGCTGCTGAAATCTGCTTCCCGAGTAGTCTTGCGAAACGATTGAAGGATGCCGATTCACCACTTGATGATAGGGACGTGGACTCCACCAGGAGCCATCTTCACTGTAGCTTTCGACGATGAAAAGTTGACGCTAGAGATGGTGAAGCGAACCGAGATTCCTCATGATGAGCCCATCTCATGGATGACTTTTGATGTAAGTCAAATCGGCTGGGTCTAGATCCAGCTAGAACGACCAATTTCCCGTACACTTACAATATGTTGTCCAGCATGCCAAGAAGAACATCTACGGCGCGGCCATGAAAAAATGGTCCAGTTTCGCTGTGAAGAGCCCGACCGAAATCGTCCATGAAGCGTCGCACCCCATGAATCATGATCGTAAGTTCCGCATGGATCTGTCAGCAACCCTACCCGGCAATTGACCCCTGATGTTCGGCACGTAGCTCAAGCAAGCTTGGCCACGACCAATACCCGCGCTATCTTTCTACTTGCCGCGAAACAACCCCCATACGCAGTTTACTGCAACCCATTCTACTCTCATGCTGGCCATGGGACAGTCTTCTCCGTATCGTCTACCGGGGCCCTCGAGAAGGATATACAACATTATCCGTACCAACCCAATACTGGTATCCATGGCATGGTGTTCGATCCGACGGAAACCTACCTCTACTCGGCCGACTTGAAGGCCAACAAGCTATGGGTACACAAGAAAGCTCCATCGGGAGAGGTTGACCTGATAGGAAGCGTAGACGCGCCGGACCCGAAGGATCATCCGCGCTGGGTAGCAATGCACCCGACGGGCAATTACCTATACGCCCTCATGGAAGCGGGCAACCGACTCCTCGAATATGTCATCGACCCGACGACGCACATGCCCGTATACACACACCATTCGTATCCTCTAATTCCACCGGGGATCCCTAAACACGATACCATGTACCGCAGCGACGTCTGCTCTCTGACCAAATCGGGCAAATATCTGTTCGCAACGAGCCGGGCCAACAGCTTCGACCTGCAAGGATACATAGCGGCGTTCAAGCTGCGGGATTGCGGATCGATCGAGAGACAGATCTGCTTGAACCCTACACCGACGAGTGGCGGGCATAGCAATGCTGTGGCACCATGCGACTGGAGCGACGAGTGGTTGGCGATCACGGATGATCAGGATGGTTGGATTGAGATCTATCGGTGGAAAGACGAGTTCCTAGGTCGGGTTGCACGGTGTAGGATTCCGGAACCAGGGTTCGGGATGAACGCCATATGGTATGACTAGGACTGATGAGTATGTAGTTCTAACTTGAGGAAAAATTCCACGAAGCTTTTAAATCTAATACGTACTGTATCTGGATATTTGTGTGGTGGAAAGGACGATAATAAATATCTTCTGTTAATTGCCTAGGCAGGTTGTTAGGCAGGATTGTTTCAAGGTCAAGCCACAGTATCCTGAGTATTACCTTGGGGCTTTGTCCTGGCGTAAAATAAGCCACAATGATAACAGCTAACCCCCCAAAGCCCCCTGTCGTTATGCAGTGATCTCAAGGGTAGCTACAGCCCACTTACCTCCCCACATGAGCTTCCATGCCTTATCGGGGGGTCTCATCATCAATTGAGCAATCCTTCGTCATCGGCGCCGCCCACTGTTAATTTCCTCCGTCTCACTCTAAAGAGAACTCGACAACGCGCCGACTTTTTGCGGCTGCGACCAATTCTTTTCTCTTCCATTAAGCCATCCTTCATCGTGAGCTTTCGATGGATGAGGTGGTCTTTTGACCATATTCATTAACCCCTATTCATTAATCCCCCTTAAAACGACCAGATTTCAATCCGTAGGGCGATCCGGTCCGGTTGTTCGGCACAGGTAATCTTCGACACCGCGAAAAAAAAAATTACCCGTCACAAAAGAGATATCGTTTTATCCTTAATAGACCATTTTGTAAAGCATCCCGACTAGTCTATCGTATTTATCCGAGTCGAGTTCGAACAATCCTATACACTAGCGCCCTTCGATTCATCCATTCCCTTTGTCGAGAGTTTGGAGAAGCATGGGAAACGACGGCGGCATCCTTCGTGCCCGTCCAGCTATTCTTGGCCTATCCAGAGCCATCTTCCTCTCGCTTGGCCTAGTATCCGCAGCACCAACGCAATACTACCGCACCTTTCAAAATGCTCCTGAAGAAGCCGAGGGTGGTGCCCTCTGGATACTTTACTTGGTATCCATTGTCCTCGTCCTCTTAGGAGGTGCCTTTGCCGGCTTAACAATAGCCCTCATGGGCCAAGACGAAATTTACCTACAAGTAATATCCCTCGACGTCGAAGAACCCCAACGAAAGAATGCCAAGCGCGTGTACGACCTCCTGAAGAAAGGCAAACATTGGGTGCTGGTCACGTTACTGTTGTCAAACGTCATCGTTAACGAAACGCTTCCCGTCGTGTTAGACAGATGCTTCGGTGGCGGTGTGGCAGCCGTGGTTGGAAGTACTGTTCTCATAGGTAGGAAATCTCTCGGGTTTCAATCTCTCAAGTTGTATAATGTAATCCGGCTAATACGTTTCACCCATCCTAGTAATCTTCGGAGAGATCTTGCCACAGTCCGTATGTGTTCGCTACGGCCTTCAAATCGGTGGGTATATGTCTAAACCTGTCCTTCTGATGATGTACTTCCTCGCCCCTGTCGCATGGCCTACCGCGAAGCTGCTCGATTGGTTATTAGGTGAAGACCACGGGACCGTATATAAGAAAAGTGGTTTAAAGACCCTGGTTACGCTCCACAAGTCGCTAGGTGAAGTTGATGAACGTCTAAATCAGGACGAGGTGACTATCATTAGCGCCGTCCTCGATCTGAAACGTAAGCCTGTAGAGGAGGTCATGACGCCTATGGAAGACGTCTTTGTCATGTCAGAGGACACGGTACTGGATGAAAAGACTATTGATCGGATCCTCGATGCCGGCTACTCTCGTATTCCTATCCACCAAACGGGCAACCCAACAAACTTTGTCGGCATGCTTTTAGTCAAGATCCTTATTACGTACGACCCTGAGGATGGTAAACGGGTTAAGGATTTTGCCCTTGCTGCTCTCCCCGAGACCCGACCAGAGACGAGCTGTCTCGATATAATCAACTTCTTCCAAGAAGGCAAATCTCACATGGTACTCATTTCAGAATCACCTGGCGAAGATCATGGTGCCTTAGGTGTTGTCACGCTCGAGGACGTAATTGAGGAGCTCATTGGAGAGTAAGTGACGTCTCCATTGTCTTCATCTCTCGTCCATTACTCACTAAGAAAATTATAGAGAAATAATCGATGAATCGGATGTATACGTTGACGTTCACAAGGCCATTCGTAGATCTCATCCTGCGCCCAAAGCCCGGGCTTTGAGAAAAGAACTTATGGCCAAGGACTTGGAAGCCAGGAATGGTACGCTTATCAACATCGAAGAAGAGGGTGGACACCCGCCTCAACCTAAACGAACTGCTTCAATTGGTAGCAGGACCGAGGCATCTGCTCTCAGTTCTAGCCCAAAGATGACGACGTTATTAATGCGAAGACGCTCAGCAGGTCAGGACGGTCAACTATTCCGCGCCACAATTCCCGTCAAAGCCAACTTTGAGGAGATGCGAGATCACTTCAAGCACCTTGGCCCATCTAACCCTGCATCTAACCCCAAGAGCACACGAGTTGCGGCTGTCAAAATCAAGCCAGGATCGACGTCAACTTCTAGCGCCCAACAACGATCAGAGTCCATTACAACAGACGACATTGCGGAGGATCTGGTAGCCGTCGCAGACGAGCGAACAAGCCTTCTTGGATCTCACCTCAACGCCAAGGATGGTATCCAGGCCCTTCAGCAAAATTATACCGAACCTGCTTCCGCTGCCAACTCCAATCCGCCCCCCGAGCTTGTAACCAACTTTGAAGGCGAATCCTCGGAGCAAGCAACTCGAGGCACACAGACAAACCTCAGTGCTACTGATAAAGGCGAAACATCACCAGCATCGACAACAGAAAGCGCAGAGAGTGGCCACGACGCCCAACAGCGTCGAAGAGGTCACGTGCGCAGTGGGAGCATCACTGAGAATATCGTTGAATCTGGTGGCATCCGCAAATTTATTCTCGAGGCAAACAGCAGTTTATCAGAGGGTGAAGAAGAGGAGCAAGGATCTACTGCTACTGCGCAATCGGATGGAGACCCCTCGCCTTCAACACCTAAGGAGGGCAAGAAGAAAAAGAAGAATCGTCGCAAGAATAGGAACGGGGGGAAGTAAAAATATTACACCGACAGTCAGTATAGGGTTGCGACCGAGGATCGGTTTGACGTCACACTAGGAGTATGCAAGCATCATACAGCTGCTTACGTGGTCAGTAGGAAGACTCCTTTTAGAGCATACATTACGTGGACTTGGGACTTATAGTGGTGATATACTGCAGGAGCTCACACATTGTTATGAGGCCTTGATCTTTGTAAGAACATTCTGGGCTGTTTTCCAGCACCCGGACTATGTACTATGTAGCAATATAATAATATCAAGCTATCCGCCAACCGCATATTCTGAACGTTTTAATACTCATCCATCAAATGAAGGGCGGATGAAACCCTATAGCTCTTACATACCTAGGTACCTACTTATGATACAACTCTAGCCCCGCGTCTGTACATCACATTAGGACCCTTTGAATAATATTGAAGAGTGACATCCGCAACGATACCACCTTTTGATACGCACTTGCCGGACATCGTTAATATCTTATGCAACCCTGATAACAAGGACTCCGGAGCCGGCAGCCGCCGTGCTCCGTGTGAAAGCCCCCCGCTGATAGCACCCGCGTAGAGTTTTCGTCACCCACTTTCGGGATATCACAAGAGTGGGCGAGAACCTGCTTTGAGTCTTTTCGGGAGAGTAGGGAAAGAAAACGATTGAAGAGTTGCCAAATCCATTAAGAGCTACATATTTTGAGCATCAAATCCTCTAACATTACAGGGTCAAATTCAGAAAAAGAAATGCAGGTTGTCTTGTGACAACCCATACTCCTAATGGCCGCCAAATCTGCACCCGAGTTCATTATACCGACCATTGATATATCTCCGTATCTGAAGGACCCGTCTTCGGCGGAGTCTGCCCAGGTCATCGAGGAGGTACGTCAGGCATGTGTTACGAGCGGTTGTAAGTGATAAAATCTCTAATTATTCCCCTTTTGAGCTCGTCTCTATAGTTCAACCCAAGCAAGCCTCCTATCTCCTTTCATGAAAGAATAAAGACTAACCTTAATTCCTTCAGTTTTCCAGATTGTCAACCATGGTGTACCAAAAGAGCTGCGGGACGGCGTCATAAAGGCTGCTGAGACTTTCTTCGCCCTCCCACTGAAAGAGAAGAAAAAGCTGCGGCCTCCGGTTTTGAAGAACAGGGGCTACGAACTTATCGGTTCCCAGGTCAGGAAATACTCCTAGAGACAACTTACAATCTTTGCGCCATCTTACCGTAGTTACGTCAGAAGCTACATTAATATGCTAGAATAAATAAGCATATGCTAACTTCTGAGTGTTGAACTGAGTTAGGTACTACAGGACGGCTCCTTGCCTGATCTTAAGGAGGTAGCTCATCCTCTTAACAATTCTCCATTGCAGGATCTAGCATAACTTAACCTCTACATTATGATCAAGTAACTACTTTATATACCAATGTTAACCTAGGGAGTAGGGCTTCTTTGTAGGACAGCATATACCGTACGAGGATCCGCGCTCGCAGGCACACCCCTATCTAATCGGACCGAACATTTTCCCGTCGGACCTCCTTGATGAAGCTCTCAAAATCCCCACGGAGACTTACTATGACGCAGTCTTCGCGCTATCCTGTAAAGTCATGGAGATCCTCGCACGGGGACTTCCTTACGGCAATGATGTCTTCGTGCCTTTCGTCTCAGGAGACCCTGTCTGCGCCATACGGCTTCTACACTATCCACCACAAGACTCAACGGACGAGAGGCAGCTCGGCGCTGGGGCACACACGGACTTTGGTAAGCCCCCTCAATCTACCGGCATACCCTCCCTCGTCTTTCATTTCTCAGTTGTTCCCTTTTCACATCCACTACCCCTTATACCCCCAGGGAATAAGGAAGAAACCAAGTTCATCAACTCACAAACCCCAGGCGCCATAACACTCCTCCTGCAAGATAGCTCAGGCGGTCTTGAGGTCCTCAACCACAGTACCAATACATGGATTCCCGTGACGCCCAACCCAGACGCCTACGTAGTCAACATCGGGGACATGCTGTCTCTGTGGACGAAGAACGAATACAAGAGCACCGTTCACCGTGTCGTAAACCGCAGCGGCAAGGACAGGTACTCAGTACCGTTTTTCTTCGATGGGAACACCGATGTTGAGCTCGCTCCCTTCGATGGCAGTGAACCTGCGGCTGTGGGGGCTGATGGGAAGCCGTTGACGGCAGAGGGGCATATGCTGGAGAGGTATGGGACGACGTATGGGCGGGTGGATAAGGGGGGCCGTGCTGCTATTGCTGTTCCTGTTGTTTAGGAGGCATGCTGGGTTAAGGTGATGGGTGGGCTTGCATGTTATGGTTTAGATCCCCAGTCCCCGTAATGGGCGATAGGAATTTTCTACGGCTGTATCAATGTACCTCGAAACTTATCGACAAGTGGTTAAGTACATTTTGCCATGAAGTTCATGAAATTCACTCATTGAGGTTCCGATGTTTGTTATTGCTAATTTGATAAGTAGGTACCTAGTCATTACACTCGTGGAAGTCATGCCTGCTTTCATAACAAGACATTCGCCATCTACAAGAAGTTCCTAAACCCGTATCCCTCATTCTCCAGCCCAACCGAGCCCATCGCAGGCTCCGTGCCCGCCTGCCTCGCCGCCTCGTCATTTGCCTCGAACTTCCTATTCTCCCAGGCCAAGTACGTGCGCAAGATCAAAGCCAGCAGAGCATTGAAGAACATAAAGGCGGCGCACACGCCCATTCCCATGATATAGTAAGGCGCATCGCGAGCCGGGAACATCCGAGTCCCTAGTAGCGGCCCGCATTGGCCGATAATATTAAGCAACGCGATGCCGGCACCTCTCTTCGAATCGTTTCCTTGGTTATTAACAGTCCAAGGGAGGATATTTGAAATTGCCGGGAAAACGCCGGCAGCCGCGAGGAACACGCCGAAGTAGCGCACGGCGACGCTCTTGCAGGCTAGGAGGAGGATGTACCCCACGCCGGCGAGGAGGGACAGGCCGATAATCATGAGGCCGCGCTGGCGCGTCTTGTCGGCGATCCAAGTCGTCAGGATACACACTAAGAACGAGAGGAAGTATGGCGGGGCGCTGAGTCCTTGGGCGTTGATAGCTGTGAACCCCATATTCTGCAGGATGGTGGGTAGAAACACGGGTAAGCTGCTGAAGGAAACTATTCTCGGTGGTTAGGTAATCTATGTGGCCAAGTTTGGATATATAATGCTTACCATTGCAACTAAAGTACACTGCGAGCGCTCCAAGTTAGCCACTTGCATTCGTAAGAAGGAAATCACTGGAAGCGCACGACTCTCGTCTAGGTCAAAGGGGTAACGGGTTGAAATCCGGTGAAACTCACTTAGAGGCGGAATCCAAGTCTTGATATCCTTTAAAGACATAAACACATCTTTGAAATTAGGGCGTCCTATGCGTTTAGCTCCCTCACTTCCAGTTTGCTGAATAGCTCGGATCTTAGCAACCCGCCTCTCCTCTTCAGTCAAAAAACTCGCCGTGTCTGCAGAATCTGGCATACGATAATACGCCACAAGCGCTAGTAACACCGACGGGACCCCTTCCACGATGAACAAGAGCCTCCAGTTGGCTATGTGTGCTGGGTGGCCGGAAGTTATCCCATAGGCTAGAGCTCCCGCGAACGTCGTAGCGAGAGGAGCCGCAGAGAGAAAGATGCCGCATCTAAATCCCAGTTCGTGGCGCTTGTAGAAGAATGAGAGTAAGTAGGGAACACCGGGCCCGTACCCGGCCTCAGCGGTCGCGAGGAAAAATCTGCAAGCCATCAAACCGGACCAGTTGAAGGCCGCAGCCTGCAGAGTTGAAGCTAAGCCCCTGCATTCTCATGAGCCATCTATGCACGTATGCTTGGTAGGTATCTAATAACTTACCACACGAGTACACAACATGTTGCCCAGACTACAGCAGTACTAGTAAGCAGTTTGTATGAAAAGACGGTGAGAATGATTGAAACTACGGAGATCCGGCTCAGGGGTACCAGGTGGCCGGTACAGATTCATGGCATGCACTCCCGAGCTGTTAAGCAAGGATGTGAGAACGACGAATATGAATACGCATCACATACTATGACTATGGATTCATGTTAGCTGAAAAGCCCATGACTATTGGCTAGGAACACTAACGGAGGTACGGCTTTCCACATCAATGCGGCCCATTCGAAGACAACTGCGAGAAATGCTTAGTAATCATTATGCTGGACATAACAGAATCCAGAGACTCACTGTATGGTATGTAAAAAATTGTCAATAGCCACTACATCACCGTACGGTCAGTATAATGCGACACAATCCAAGAGGAGGCCGGGGACGTACCTGATAATGGGGATCATCGAAGCCAAGATCTTTGCTCCTGTATATGAAAACGCCCGTCAGCACTATTCTCGGAGGGCTTATTTTCCAGGCGATAGTACTGCGGATAGCGAATGGGTTTATCGAGCGCCACCCGCCTTCCGACAGGACGCCTCCCACATCCCAAACGCCGAGAGGACAAGCGGTGAAGAAAGCTCATCGTGCATGAGGATCACGTACATGCCTGCCGTCTCGGCATTGCCAATATTCGAACGGTCTAAGAAGGCGACCAGATCTGAGACGAAGATGAGTATCAAACGCTGTGCGATGGACCGGATAGAAGAACTCACAAAGCCCCATAACCAAGGGAACCAAGACACGGTCTATTTTATTTCTGACGCGCTTCTCGACGACAGGGTCGATGTAAAGTTCCTCATTCCCGAGTCCCAGAGCTTTTTCATCGTAGCCGCGGCCCGTGTCCTCCCGGCGGTCCAGGGTAGGCTTTAGATCGTTTTCTCTAGATACACTCATTTTGCTATAGAGAATTGTTCTAGAATCGAGTGATTTAGAACGAGGGCCGACAGGGCATCAGAGAGCTTGAGCGCTCGATCCGAAGTTGAACGTTGGGGTGACACGCGCTACGTTTCGTGCCAAGTAAGCCGGTGTAGCAGTGACAGTAGCTGGGGAGCTTTGGTATTAGAGGGGGATACTGTTGAACATTGAGTTGTATAAACCAATCGTGATATTTCGTATAGCTCCGTTTATTACCTATCTCATTACCTATCTCTGGTTGAATAGGTACCTAGGTAGGTATTCAAAGCTTGTATCAGTTGATCAGTTGGAGAGCGCATTCCAAAGGGTAGCAATGGGAACCCCCTCTCCACGAATTGACGAGGTACCTATATGTAGGTAATCACTTTGAAAGACCCTCTCCATCGGGAAGTATGTGCCGTCGAGAATTGCCGCTTGTAACTTATCTCCGATTGTAGCTAATGGACTTAACTGATTTGATGCGCGAATCAAATTCATTCGTGACTAATGATATGCCGAGATATACCGATGTAAAAGAACGCCTGCCCTACTTTTCCCCAAATGATATCATGGCGGCTCCAGCACGGAGCTTTTAGTTCAGTGTGGGGAAGACAAGGGGCAGCTCTTAGCAAAAGCTTAGCCTTCAGCAACCGAACCTTAACTTTGACTTGAGGATTAGCGGGCAACCTTATTATAAATCCGTCTGCGATGTACTACAGTATATAAGAGAGCGATCTAATTTATATGCATATCTCAAAATACAAGCACTGGGAACTAGTAGCTTCATTGCTAAACTCCTTATTACAGGCTAACTTTTGGAATTCAAGACGGTACGACATATTCTCCGGCCTGTTCTAGGTAAGATGTTCTAAAACGCCACGACATACATGTAATTAAAAGGCAAATATTGGGAATAGGAATCCTCAACATTGCCCCTTAATAGAACAAACGGCAGAGCGCCTCACCTTATATCATTTTATGCCATTCATTCACGGCCTTAAATAGATCAAAGACCCGTAATTATTATTTAGAGCGCAGATAAAAAAGGAGTAATGGTAAATAAAATTTTTATAAAAAAGTACAAAAAGCTCAGCGCGGCAAGCCCCCGTCGGGGCTCGAACCGCGCCTACGAAAACCCTCTGTGGTGCCCGGGCCAAGAGAGGGTTTTACTGCCTGGGACTTACCTCGCTGAGCCACTCGGTGCTGCGTCCAGCAACGGGCTCCGTGAGCACTGGGCTCCAGCCCCCGCGCCCAGGATGAAGGAACACAGTGTTTCTGCGGTATATATGTTTTAGGTAGGCGCGCGTATTCCATCAGGTACCTAGATACGCGTATGTACTGTCCTGACTCCCTACTGTTGCTATGCCAAATGTGGCCTGTGCAATGCTGCAAGAAATTGGCTTGTCATTTGCTCCTTCTAGTGGGTTGAATACAGAATACCCCGTCTAAGTCTCGTTTTGATACCGATGTGTTCTTGAAGAGCACCTTGCTATCAATATACAAACACCCCCAAGCACAGGGACCCGATAAGACCTTGAATGTTTAGAGTAGGGCATACTTGGTAGTTTCCTTCCGCCGAAACTCGGTGGCTCGACTTGATTTTGCGGCGAATCAGGCCAAGACCTGTTCACCTGGTATATATATTGCAGAAATCTTGTAGGAAATGTAACTTCGGGGGAAGAACGTAACGTTAGAAGTAGCCCGACTAACGTGATGCTTTCGGAGTGATCGCAGGCTCTTTATGTGGCATTCTTGCTCTCTACCCTCAATGAATTTGATCCCGAGATTATTGTCCTAGTCAGAGATAATACCTAGAATACACTCTCCTTTTCGTGTGCCTATATGCATATATGAAAGGAAGGCATTTATCTTCTGATCATGCTTCGAGTCGGACAGATTGCATAGCCTAGAACTCTAATAGGTAGTTTGGAATTTCGCAATAATGGGATCAAAACGGGCACTTATTAGATGAAGGGGACCGGCTTGCTCCCCTATCTGTGGTCGAATGAGGATTTCAATCGCATATATGTGTGTATTTATTTAAAAAATTCTCCATCCTGACCTTTATGCCTTACCCCCTTTCGTTGCCACTAAAGGGAAAACCACAGATTTCGATTCAGCTCCACCCTCCTCGTCGTAACCTGAGCAACAACCTGTTGGGTTTAGATGATTAACCACAGTGGGACTCGAACCCACTTCCATTGTTTCCGCCTAGAAGAATACCTACACGGCTAAGTGCTAAATCACTACACCATGGTGGATATGGCCAGTGACTATGAGACTGAGAGACAAAGAAAGATAGATATCTGGAAATTCAGCTAGGCAACAGAGAAAACCTTTAGAACTCCAACCCGGATTGATTCCCCACATGACACAAATAGCACTGACCAAGGGGTTATATGTTACAATAGGATGAGGTTTTCCAGCGGTGGGCGTGACATGACATGTCGCTGGGCGTGCTCCGGATGATTTGGCTCAACGGGCACCGCGCAAGTTATCCCCCGCGGTTAGTTTGTTGGCAGTCGGTGCTTGATGGGCTAGATCAGAGGACGGACTCACGTTCCAGCTACGCTGGCGCAGTCGGATTATCGGACTTTCGAGGTCGATGATTCGAATCCAGCACCCACCACAAAGGGCCCTTTTTTGTTTCCTTTTTCTCATATGAAACGTTACGCCTGATCAATTAGACAATCCGATGACTGCGATCAGTCAATGGATCATTCTTTGCCTTTTCCGTTTCATCCTGGAGAATAGTTATTGTTTCTCGAATACTTAGCATCCATGGATGGTCTTGTACTAAGAGCAAGCCCCTTTGAGTGAAGCATGGCTTAGGGTAGACAAGTGATAGAAAACACCCACGCGCTTTGTCAATATTTTGACGATTTTCATTCTCCACAAGAACAAAGAACGTAGACTCTCTGGAATCAGCCTTAGGAAGAAAGAACGATACGATGTATATAGAATTAAGATTAACGTGGCTGAAGCAAGAGAGGAAGGCAGGAAAACGGGACCACAAGACACTACGTAAATAACCATGGCAAGCAACACAGTAAACCGTCCCTTCTCAGGAAAGCTTAATCGGATCGAGGAGCAATATGGGCACTTCCGGAGTTACAAGGAAGCACCCGTAGATATCAAAGCGTACCTGAACAACACCCCAGGCCACCAGTATGCAAAGCATGACAGATGGATCAAGGCAAAAACCCCCTTTACGGACTGGAATGGTCATTACCTCGCTGCAAACTCTGATGTTCTCCTGATCGGCAATCAGAGCTCATTCGATGTGGCTCAGTACCCGGGCGAAGAAGGGAAAGCAAGCATGTCTATGATCCACATTCTTGCAATCCCCAGAGCCAGGCTCTTCAACGGCGTCTCACTAGGCAGGGACACCGTCGGCATCATCGAAGAGATGATATCTCTATTCAAGTCATCCTGGGATAATCCTGAATTCCGCCGGAAGGTCGTGAGGCACCAACGGGACGCCATCGAGAGGAGGAATAACAACAAGCCAGACCCAGAGGCATATAAGGAAGCAGTGGAGCATTTCCTCAAACTAGAAGCCATGATTTACGACCTTACGGTGGACGACTTTACATTTGGTCTTCACCTGTGGCCAGATAATAGCGTTCCGCATCTACATCTGCACATTTTAGCCACGCCGGGAGAATTACGCCAGTACAGTACCTTTGAACATGATGCGAAGACTAAGGATGCGATCGAGGTCTGCGATTATATTAAGAGCCGTCTTACAGCTTAGAGAAGTTATTGTAGAGACCAATTGACCAACTCGCTTGTGCATTAACTAATATAATCTGACTTTGTTTAGTTGCCATCCTCTCCAGGTATGTGTGAAGGTGCACTAATTATGTGAATAGGGATAAAACCCCCTGAAGGGTTTTACGTGGTCTTCTACAGGGGCCACGACTTGGCAAAATGAATGTATAATCTAGAGTGAATAAATAAGTACATCTCTTTAAATTTATGCTTCTTCAGCCGTTATAGGGGTATCTATGGGTACTGAGCCTTACCTGGAAGCCAGTGTAACTCCACGTCCGACGGATTTCAGCTAGACCGTCCCTGAACCAGGGATTGAATATATACTATTGATATCTTGTAGATTGCTTGTAGATCGCCTTTCCTATAACTTCCCCTTCTCTTCGGCCCTCCTCTCCTCTCTCACCTTCTGCATACTCCTTAGCAGGGCATATAAAGTCTGCAACTTAGGCATCTCCACGCCAGCTCTCCTGGCAATTCTAACCGGATTTCCAAGAATGACCTCGAGCTCCATGGGCCGGCCGGCCTCCCAATCTAGCAGCATGCTTGGTCTGGCACCTGTATTCCTTTCTGTGCTCTTGATTATCTTTTCAGGTTTGGCCAAGCTGTCCGGGAATGGCTTCCCTAGGACCTTTGGCGCGGCGTTCCATATCTCGTTCATGATCCCTATGATGTGCTCCCGCAGCTCTGGATCCGTCAACTGGTCGGCGTTGCCACGGCCCCCAGATAGAACGGCGGTGGGATTGAAAGCCGCATTGATACAAAGCTTATGCCACCGTATCGTCTGCAGCTCGATCTCCGTATGTCTTTCAACGTCGCGGATCCCACCGTACTCAGTCCACCAATGCGCAAGCCGCTCCATGCATTCGTGACCTCGTCTCACCACGTCGCTGGATTCCGATTGAGAAATCGAGGTAGACGATGAGCCGAGCCCGCTGCCATACGGTCCCAAGCTGATTCTCGTCCAGCGGTTCTGCCGTATTACTCCATTCCTTATCTGCTCTGCGCTGACAACTGTGACGGCACTCACAATGGGGTTGTGCGGGAAGCGCTTACGATACGGCTCCTCCACGCCTACGCCGTTCTGTATCAGCACGATACAAGAGTTTGATCGCACCAACGGTGCTACCGTAGCTGAATCATCGGTCCGGTCGGGGAGAGCCTTCGTAGTGACTATGATGTAGTCCCATCCGTCTGTTGGTGGCGGTGGGGAGGCGGTCTGATTGGTCGAAGATGACGCGTTCGGTACGGCTGCCGAGATGTTGGGGAACACGGCATAAGGCTTGAAAGAATAATCGCCGAAGGAATGAGTGTGTAGCTCGACGCCTGAAGTGGCGATTGCTGGGTAGTTGGATCGCGCTATGAGGGATGTGTAGATGTTTTGCCCAGGCTGTTATGTTTCATCCGCAACAGCGACGATCAGCGAAAGTCCTGTGCGCTCACGGTGAGCCTACGTACATGGTGTAGTCGGGACGCATAGAAACAGCCTACTGCGCCAGCGCCAACAAACAAAATGTGTACTGACCTATCAACAATCAGAGTTAGCCGTGAGATGTCACAAGTCTTATCTCGGGAGACGAGGCAAATGGATCAGTGGCGCACTCTATGGGCTCATTAGAATTAGCCATTGTCATTGTGGCTTCTTATGGCTGTCTATGTCGGAGAGGGTGGCAGCTCTAAGGAACTTTTGTAATTTTGTAACCTTAATTCGGACTTCTGGCGGATTGAGAAAGTTCCTAAATTAGAAAGAGGTTGTAAATGGTGACAAGTTGGAGGATGAGACACGAAATCGGAAGAGGATCGAGGAGTTTTCCTTACTGAGTCTGACGTGAAAGCCGATGCTTGTATGCACATAAGACATAAGGTTTAAACGATTTAAACTAGAGCTAAGAATTTAACCAGTAGTAGTAGCCTTAGGACCTTGGGCCGTATTGAATTACCGAGGTTATATTGGGGTACTTTGAGTATACGCTAACTTACAACGCAGCTTTCCTGGATTTAGATGTCATTTGGTACTTACCGTGTGCAAGTAAACGAACACATATTGAACCTTTAATACATACCTAGGTAGTTAACAAAAACATCAACATTAACATCAACATGAATATCATCGAGATGGGGAAGAGAAAGGAGAAACTCGAGACGAAGAGATGAAGAGATGAAGAGACAAGGGAAACCTTGGCTATATCCCAAGGTCAAACTCCCTCAAATCGACACGACGACAAGATACGCTAATCGCCCAGACAAGCGAGGTTCGCGCTGAATAATTGAATACCTAAATCAAGTATTTGGTCAAGAAGCTTACACGAGATGATGACACCTTTGCCCGCGTCTGCTTTTCTTGCGTCTGCTTTGCTGGTGCTCGTGCTTCTCGGAACCAAAGCTTCAACGTTTCAGGCTGGTTCGGAATGAGACCTCACCTCTCGCCTAATGGATATGCCGAGAGAGCTGTACGCATACAACATCGTGTATAGAGCATACAACATACAATGTGCTTGCTACTGGAGAAACCAAATCATAAGTCGGTCAGTGTATGCAGGATCGATCTACGTACCGCTTCTTGTCGTCGTATATACGGCTCCTTGGCGACAAAGTAAATCCGAGACACGTAACTACTAAATCTAGAGCCCTCGGACCCGTTTCCGATCGTGGAGCTTTTTGTGGCGGGCCACCCGCTCTATCCGTTTCGTCCGACTGCTCCGTCCTACCTGACCGATACCCAGGTGCTTGGTAATATAGGTAGGTATCTTCCATCGTGAGATGATGCGCCGCTAATCTTGTCAAACGTGTGCGCCGTGTAACTATATTTAAAGAAGCTTGGCCAGCCAGCCCTGTTCGAGACAAAAATGCGGGTAGACTTTACTCCATGGAGAAGGACAAGAAAGAATAAGCCATGGCGTCCGGCCAACACCGCGCCCGTTGAAAAAGAGGCGGCCGCCGGATGCGAGTAAGGTAGGGCGCGTGATCACTCAATGTGAGAGGGCGAAGGCAATAGCGTATGCTGTACACGTATTGGCGCGCGTGTCTCATCTCAACAAAGATGGATTCATGGATTGAATCGCGATTCCCCCGCCAACCCATTCTTCGTGGGGTCGACCGTAAGGGTCAGGCCAGGTTAATAGGCAATTGGGGATCCACGCCAGCCTTACTCCCCTCGGGCCGGTGTATGTACTTGCCCACGCCACGTCCCCCTTCCCCTTTCCCATTACCCGGAGGAACTTCTCTAGTCTGACGATATGATAGTACACGCAGCAGCAGAAAAAAAAACCCCCCAAAAAACCGTAAGACTGTTGGCGAGGAAGTGCGGATGACAACATGACAAAACATGTTTCGGTCCTAATGCTTTCTCCCCAACTCACGTCAGCATGGGAAGCACAAAGAGAGGGGGGAATGGATAGAGTTGGTTGCAGGGGAGGGGCTTGCAGGACGTCCGTTACTTCCGGTATTATTGTTACACTGTCCCTCGAAGGGTCTTCCGAAGTACGTTCAGGGGCGTCCAGAGACAGTTCCAGGCTCCTGTAGCTAGAGACGCACAACTCATTCCACTATGACAATGTCGTATCATGAGGGGGAAGGGGCCTGGGCTCCGCCGCCGACACGGTGGGGTTTGAAGGGAAAGGGTCTCCATACGGAGACGAACTAGACACGACGTCCACGCCGTCCCGTACTATGGGCGGAGACTAAACTAAGGGCTACTCATTCCTAATCTGGCTATGTCTAGCCGGTTCGATTCCTTCGTGATGGGTATAGGTTAGTGGCAAGGGCAGTTGGTGAGAATGACTCTGAAGATCTTTGAAGAGCCGGACAAGGTTTCGTCGCGTAAGGCATATCCCCGTGGGCACATGCTTTTGATACGGCAGCCAATATCGCTTGCAGCTCTTGGCCAGATCACATCTTTGACAGCCGCATTAGTGTGCGCATTAGCTAGCTGGAGGGTGTATGGTGGTGCTCTGCACCCAACCTAAAGTCGTGAGCTTGTCTCGAACAGGTAAAATCTTGCCATCCGCGAGGGCTAGTCTCCGCTAGAGATCACAGTCTGATACCTGGATCAGAACCCTTTATTGAGCTCAGTTACAACCCCCCGGCAATGGGTACCTCGCCGATTCTCTGGGATTGTCCAATAACTGCAAGCGAGCGGCGCTGATCACCCTCCGCTAGCCGGCGTCTGTATATCACCACCAGCGCCGGCCGGCAACCTTCGCCATCTTACATGGCGAATGGCGTGAGTATCCTAATCCCGGACTGGCTCGCTCGCTCGCTCGCACACACGAACTGCTAACCCCGCAGATAATCGCAGAGCGGCTCAGCCTATCCCATCCCATGAAACTTACCCCAGCCTCCGACTTAAGTGCTGATGGAGGGCAGCCCCGGGGGGGAGATCATAAGCTATCAACGCTGTACATGTAGGGTAAGAAGAACTCCAAAGTGTAAAAATACATGTACGTAATTCGAAACCGTATGTATGTATTCCGGAGACTTGGCTCCTTCAGCCATGAAAGCTTAGCATGTAAGCTCTAATGTTGCATTTCCGCGTCCCATCTCGCGTATTGATACTACTCCGTATGTGTTCATGAGGTCATTCGACATTAGTCTAAGGTTACGGGAGGCAAGGCCCGCGTCCGTAGGCTTGGCTTAAAAGTATTCGGCGACTTCTAGTTCCATACAGAATACATTATAATAGATTCCTTATCAAAACTATCCACTCTTTGGCTTGTGAGAATTGGGGGTTCTGTTGAAGGAATCCCTAGGTAGGGAACGTCGGCGCCGAAAGGGGCGACGATAGGATATTTGGTTGATAGCCGCGTACACCTCGATTCGCTTTTGTTTGGAATCAATCTGGGGGCGGCGTCGTCCTAGGACTTCAAGTTTTAGCCGATTATCCTTATCCGCACATTCTCTACACCATGGATGTTGGTGTACATCAATTATACGACACCCCTTGTATGAACTTGCTCATCACCAAAGCTTGACCATGTCCCACAATTTGAATTAATGTATTCACTACCCTGTCTACCTACCCAGTAGCCCTACTAATTCGGGTCTTGTAAGAGCTAAATTTCCAGATCCAAGTAACAGGAACAAATGGAATCACATTCCGTTTTTGCCAAGGAGAGATCTCCGCCGAGGGATCTAGGGGACAGCGTCGCGGGACTTACTACCAACAGCGGAAATGATGAAACCCGTCGACAAATGGCTAATATCCATGTAAAATTGTCTAAAATGGTGTGAACGAGTCCGTGACATTGCATGAAATACGCTCCGTAGCGTCGGGAAGAGCCTGTCCTCCAGCTTCTCGGGTTTATTCCCGTACACAGTATGTAAGCAAGATGTGATAAGAAACGAAAGAGATTCGAAGGAATGTCTATTTTGGAAATCAACCGAGAAAGCCACCCAAGGTTCTAGGCTAGGTCTTTCAAACCGTCAAAACCATGCGCATCCGCTGGGGTGTGGTGGCGGTTATATGGCAAGGATTCATATTTACCTTTACTTATATGTCAGCTTAACAAAAACGGCCCGTTCATTGGCGCCTAGCTGCCACAACAGCGTCTGCGACGAGTTGAGATGGCAGCCCAATCTGATACGATCCGCGACTAGCTTAGACCTTGCTAAACAGAAGAGAAACGAAATCAATACTGAATATTGAATCGTGTGATAAGTGATGAGATGTGACCTCTACTGATTCCCGGATTCTCAAAGAAATGCAAAACGACCTCTCAAATCCGGGCGCCCAGCAACGGGTTCATCGATCTCTGCCAGGAGCGAAAACACTCGCGTCATTAAGAGGTGACCGCGAATGCCGATTTACGTATAAAACGTATTAGCTGGCAGGTGTGAAGTTATTTTAATTTAAGACAAAAAAATAATGATAATAATAATAATAAAATAAAGGGACCCAGTGACAATACTGGTGACTTACCATCTCTCCGTCTCTATCTCCGGATAACATGCGCCTGGTGGCAACCTTGGCGTTTAGAGAATTGACAGAGTTGTCAAGACTAGAAGAGATGTTCCCTGTCGCATAGCAACGCGGCAGGCAGTGAATAGTGTGGCGGCGCCGGCAATGTTTTGAACCGAGTCCTTGATAGCCAACCAACAAAGTAGCTAGGAGCAGAAAGAGAAGGAAACCTACATAAATGACTTCGAAGTTGAATGAACTCCGAAGCTCCGTTGTAGTATGGTGCAAGTAAGGTTGCAGAATCCTCATCATCCAAGTTGCGAGCCGTGGAATTCCGCGTGCCCACTTGAAGCTGGGAAGTCAGAGATGCTGGATCGAGTCCAAGACCAATCTTCTGGGCAATGATGGCTCACATCGGCAGAAATCAAGCTTTTGTAAAGCTATGCATCGAAAGCGGGGAAAGGGATAGGACTGTAACTTAAAGGGTATTTTATGAGTTACATTGATATTGGGTGGTAGTGTGGTGGTGAGCTCTGCACCAATGGGGCTGGAAAAGAAACATTAGCTGGGACGAAGGAGTCTGGGGCTGATATGTTGTTGTTTTTTTTCTGATGAGAGATTCAAGCATGTAAAAAGGCTGCAGTGTGTGTGGGGGGTTCGACCAGCCCAGTGCCGACTGCGCAGTGATAGAACACGGGCTCATGGGGTGGGAGATGTCGCAGATATCTGGCCTGACGCTTATTCTTCTCCAATCACGGTTGGGGAATCCATGTAAGCTGCCCTGCACATCGTCTGCATAGGAGCTGTTATAGATATGCAAGGCTTCGCAGTCTGCTCACATATCGCCTTTGCTATTCGCTGCAAGGCGCAAGAAAAAAAGCAATTGCTGCTCCGGGCATGTGCAGGCGAATGCTATTGACAAGCAACCGAGGCATGCCAGGTATCAACGATAAGTCGCGATATGAACAACGATGCGAACTATGACAAGACTAGTTCGAAACCCATAGAGTACCCGTAAATTACTAGATCTGGTGGATTCCCGTGGGAGACGACAGTGACATGGATGGATGAGGAGTGCTTTCAGCACTGTAGCCTTTGCTGCGAAGGCTGCATGAACGGTTGGAGGTTTTAAGACGTGGACAGTGCGAGTATAGCACGGTATACACCGAGGATACTGTAGTAGGAGACTGCCGAATAAGGCGATCTTCTAGAAGTTTTCGTGGAAGCACCCGGACGAAGGTAACTCGGGTAGCTAGAAACCCAAAGCGTCGGGTGCTTCCACCTCGGTCATCGATGTGTGCCACAGGTCATTGGATGATGACGACAGGTGCTGAAATTCCGAAGGGTCAGCCCAGGCAATCGTCATTTTTAGCCGCAAAGATCTGCTCGTTCCTAATTCTGGCGAAGCGCGAGACACTCTTCGTGGCACAGGCGCAACTTGTGTCATCCCCCCCAAGTCCAGACTGGGATGATGTGTGACACGCCAACAACAACGTGGGGTTCAGCAGCACACACGAAATAGGGAATAGCCTTGTCGCATTCGCGGTTCAACTTGCTCAATCAAGCCTTCCGGTCGAAAGGGCCCTTGATAACGCACCATATACTACTTATGGGTTTGGTTTCATGAGCGATATGGTATCACTCGCAACCTAGCAGGATGATGGTGGATGATGATGACGATGGTAATGAAAGACGGACCGTGATAGAGCGTTTCTTTTTTCCCTTTTCTGCCACCCACGTTCACAAGGATTCTAGTGAGTTACGCGGCTGGCAAACCAGGTGCGCGTTTCGTAGGTGTCGGTTGCTGATGTGTGTTTCGACACAGGAACAGTAACTGTGAGGGTGACACCCGTTTTAGTCGGACGTTGGCTGATTCATTGGGGAAAGCCAGGTCAGATCCAGGGGTCAAGAACGTCGCTCACTGCCAAACCTGGGTGTAGGTAGCAGCCACTAAGACCAAATAGACGGTCTTGTGATGCCGACATTATATGGCGGGCACCGAGTGAGCTGTGTTGGGCTTCTGGGGAAATCCGCCATGCCGGGCCAAAACCGAATGGTATGTTGACATGGCAATATGCTCGTACAGTCACATATTCCAACAGCTAGCTAGGCATAGGAAAACGCGACGAAATGGACCCAACTTTAGAAATGAAAATCACCCTTTCAAGCTACATAGGTAGGAGGGGGATCTAGATTGGTTGGGTCGATGTGCAGTTAGACAAACCAAGACGCGGGCTTGTAGCGGTCAAACTAGGAGCCAGCTGAATTGTTTGCCACCGACGCAGGCCCAGCCATAGTACCAATTGGCATTATGGTGTTTTTTCAGCATGCTTGCTTGCTACCATTTGCGGCACAGTTCTAGAGCCGTCACAGGGCAAGAAGGGCTACCCCGTGGGCAATTTAGTGGCACATCTTGGTTCTAGATGAACTACTGCAGTGTGACAAACAGCTACGTATCAGGTAGACAAGGCTGAAGGGATGAGGGAAAGGCGGTCGCTAGGGTGATATGAGAGAGAGACGCAAGCCAGCGCGCCACTAGATTATTGTTAGGATGGATAGGCGCGCGGGATGGGATAGTTCGGAGGTTGCGAATCCTTTCGGCAAAGAGTATGCGAGTGACATCTGCAGGATGGAAGGAAGACGGTCGCAAGCGACACGATTGAGAAACCCGGTAGGTTGGTTGATGGGGTGGAAGGGTTGATGGTGCTCGGTTGTAGCGTAGTACAGCGATTGCAGGCGATTGCAGATGTTACTAAAAGAAGATTCGATGGAAGAACCGGAGCAAGTCGGGTGGGTTTAAATGGGTTTAGATGACAAGTCCTATGTTCTATGACGGTAAGGCACCGACGGAAGGGTGAGTAATAGAATTGGGCAGATAGAATTTCGAATAGGTGTGGGAGGGAGATTCTTCGGCGGGCTGGGGGGGGGAAGAGAAGAGAGGAGAAAATTTTCACGGGATCGTGACGTGAAATCTTGGAATGGGGGTGGATTCGGTCCAGAGAAGAATGCAGGTGGAAATCTGTGTCCAAGTGTCGTCCTAAGTGGGAGAATGGAAGAAGGGAGAAAGAAGAAACTGAAATAGAAATCGTTAGAATGAAAAATAAAAAATAATTATAATTAAAATAAAAAATCTAAAAATTAAAACAAACTAGAGAGAAACTGGGGCCCCGACCACGGCTTCACTTATTCTAGATCGGGGAAAGTACTTTCGCAAGGAACATTTAGCTATGTACCTAGGTAGGTTTCCAATCGTTTATCGGCCCGGCCAACAGTCTTCGATATTCTATTTTTTATTGTTTAAATTAGAATAGGGCTGGGCGCAAGCACGAGTCCGAAGTCTTTCTCTCTTTGGGGAATTGTACTGCATTTGTCAATATACCTATATATCTCTAATGGATGCTTTAAGGTATGCAATGTATGATGTGATATAGGGACCCATATGTTAATGGTCATCATGTAAGTTCATGTAAGAGGTAGGTATTGTTAATATTGACTGCCGATTCAAACCATTTAGAAGTCTCTATGTAGTAAGCTGTAGTTCGTCATTGAAAATTCTCATACCGACATTTGGGTCAGCCTCCGAGTCCGAATATTGCATGGTACCTCTTTTTCATTCATGGAAAATACATGTGTACCACCTGAGCCAACTTGCAATAGCCTTACCTAAGGTGTTCAAGTAATTCTCATCATGTATTTTGTACATTTTCCCCCGTGGTCCCCCTTTCGTGGTCTCGTTACATGACTGGCGCCTACAGCGGCGGACTAGAAATTTGTGTTGATGTCAGTATTACGGTGTGTGCGACAAAGTGTTCCTCTTCCGTATTCTGCACCCTGTAAGATGAGCCCTGGAGATGCGCTACTACGGGGGTGTCCGCTTAATCCGGGTCGGTAAGGGTTCGAAAGAAGAGGGTCAGACTTCAGTCTGAGTTACTGTATCAAGTAACTACAGTAATTTTAAATCCTTCCTCAGTACTTTTGAAACCGTATCCAATTGTTGAGAGTTGGGATGAGCTTGCTTTACTTTTCCTTCATAGGCATCTACTTTCAATTCTCTTCTCTTCTCGATCCGGACCTCTCTACTATGTATACGTTGCTACTTAGGGCAGTAGGGGAAAAAAGGTCTTGGTAGTTTCACATTACACTATAACATGATATGAATTTCAATAATCCGCCTTGCTCTTCGGACTTTTCAGCCATGGTCTAGGATGATCGTCCGGAATACTTGGGTTGCTCATCGGTTGAGATTTGACCGACAAACATAGTCTTTTACTATGAGATGTTCCAAGAAAGGTTGCTTATAGCCTATTCGGTCTTGAAATCCTTCCAATTGGTATACTTCCAAGTGTCGTGGAATTCCTCATCGATCGATAATAAGGTAGGTTAGTAATGTGTAGACTAAAAGACGGGACGGCCCTTCTTCTGTCGGTCATCCATCCATCTCCTTTCAAAGCCGGGATACACAAAGATCCAAGAGTCATGGCACTGCGCCTGTCGTGTCCGGAGTTACCAAAAAAGATAAAATCTTATTATTACCGTTCTCCGTTTGAAAGTGATCTGAATAAGTTTCTGTCTTGGCTTCAATTTTGCCGTGCGCCTCGTCTACGTAGGTCAGCGGATTGACTTAACTACTGTCGTATCGCCGCGCTTCCGAGTCTGCAAGTTCCTCGACGAGCATGCAATATTAACTGACACGAAACACTTGGCAGCCAAGCTTCTCACTGAGATATGTATTCCTTCTGCGAGCCCTCTCAAGGAGATTATGCTACAGCCGAGCGCCAAAACTTCGCAAGAGAGCTTGCGAATTTCTTTGGGGAAGAGTGAGGCTGTCGAGATCTCCGTCGGCAGAAGGGTATGCTTCACCGTTCCTTCAGGATGCCTGTCGTATAGGTCGCCCAACTGACGCTGCTGAGGTTTCGCCGCGCCGGGTTCAGCAAACAAACCTAATCTCAATTCATGCCGCGCCTATGATCGACGGAGATGAGGATTTATTGCCTATGTATAGCCCTTTCGCCAAGCAGATTCGTAGACAATGTACGCATACACGGACACGGGATCGACTTATTAGAAACAACTTCAATACCATTTGCCAAGGGCCAAGAGCGAATCGCTGAGTGTTTGTTGTAAGGGTCCTAAAGGTTCTACGGCGGTAGTCAAACACCCATTATACCGCCGACGACGAATAATTGTACGTACTACATGACGTTAAAGTACATGGCTTAGTTTAAGGAGCCCTTCGGAATGTCCCGCGACTCCCGAATACAATGACCGACTTACACCACAGTTCAACCCGCATGTACACAGGCTCATGTGCCAAGACAAGAGATGCGCCGCTGTGAATCAGATCCTAAAATAATATGCATAGGTGAGATGCGTGGTAGGGAATACCCTTCCAAGCTCCTTACAGTTCGTCAGAAATCAAAACCGAGCTCGGTAGAGATGATAGACTAAGTCGACTGGCAGGGTGACGAGAGACAAAAAAAACCTTCGGAAATATTTTAGCTTGATTTTTTATTTCATTACTTGAAATCGATTTGAATAAACCGTCCGGTTACCGTAAAGGCTATTCATTCCGACATAGGCAAAGCCAGCCGCAGAGGTTGTTAGCCAGCAGCCCGCCAGCTAGCCATTACAGCTACCTTTTACCATAAGTTATTAGGTAGTGAAAATAATGAATAAACTTGCATAATAGGGCCACGGAAACATTATTATTACTAGGTATGTACCTATGGCCTGCACTAGCTCATCTCACTCTGTGCGTCTGCAACGGAACGTTTTCTATTCCATCGCGGCATGGAACCCCTGTCCGACGACCTGTAGGTGATCCCGCCCTTGGCGGACTTGCGCTACTAGCCTCCCCCCCAATTCTATTCCCCTACCCTATCCTCCACGAATCGAAGCTAAGAAAGTAGGGGTAGACAAGGTAGGCTGAGAAGCGCAGCTCGCGGTTGGCTGGCTCGGCGTGGGTTGAAAAGGTCCTCCCAACACCGATGTAATGCCCAGAGATTCTTGGTATGTCTTGGGGGGGAGAGAAACCTTGGATCTACTGTACCTTTGAGTTAGCAAGCCGCAACCGCGGATATGTTGTACATAGGCTCAAGTTCACACTACGCAGTAATCAAGACGTTTCGTTTGCGGTGCCCACCTTTTTATTATTATTATTTTTTTCTTTCGGCCTTTGCCTACTTGAGTATTACCGTGCTTCATCATCTGGATTCTAGAGGTCTATTCCAGGCCAAAGCAAGCGGGTAGGTTAGCACACCCCAGCCAATCCACAAGCACCGTCATTGTTAGCCATGCTGGGGCGCCATTAGCCCGTGATGACATCCATCAACAAGTATATTCCCGGCTAGGTTTGCTGTAGAAGGACTAAGTACATTTCTTCGCTTTGGGCTTCTACTTTCAAACTCGCGAAGGGCTCTCTCTCATCCCACCAGGTAATGATAAGCCAGCCCACCTACATCCAACTCATCCTAGGATCTCAACTCTTTAAACCTCCCACGTTCCCCCTTCCCGTGCCGAATGCTTCCGTCAGTCTTGTTTGCTTCCTACCTCAAAACTCTACTGCCATCCGGAACTTCAGCCATATAACTTGGAAGTATACAGTATACTTGCATCATAGCTTCGAAGTCGAGCTTCAACTTGGACCTGGGCCGGTCCATCTCTTAGACCTCGACTACTACAACAACAACTACTGATAAGTAGGTTACTTGCGCCTGGCAGTATGTATTCCATCAAAGAAACTGACTTACACCTAACTCAGTCAACTATTTCCGATAGTCCCCATCGAAGGGGCAGGGCCTTTTCCCGGTCAGACTCTATTAGCCGCATAGCACCGCCGAGAGGTATCGCGCTGCACTGTGCGATCTAGCCAACCCTTGGTGTTGGTGCCGACGGATGATCACCGCGCAGAAAAAATAATAATAATACATCCATTGAAACTCAATTCACAGGTCTCTTATTTTTGCGGCTCCTCGACGGGGTAAACCAAAAAAAAAGAGAAACAAGAGAGTTTCTAAAACCACAATCGCCTCAACTAAAAAAAGAATTTCTCAAGCGAAACAAAATCTCCACTCAGTTCATTCATACTCGTCATTTTCTTAGACAAGAGCTTCTTTCTTCTTGCTCTTTTTTTATTTTATTTCACATCGCGAAAGCGGTCTTCCGGTCCAGCTTCGGTCATAGTCGATATTCATCCTCGTACCGGCCTTGCCTACTTTCAACTTCTAACCCACCTTACATCCTTACATACACATACTGCTACCACTGCTACTACAACATAAAACTACTACTTACTACATTACTTAACCTACCTATACCCCTGGAGATGCGTGCATAAGGATTTTGTTACGTACCTTAACCCATTACCTTGAACCTGCCATCAGTTCCCAGTTCCCAGTTCCCCGTCGCAGCAAGCAGCAGCAACATCATCCTCCCCCGGTCCGCTGCAACGCAAGCTACCGCGACCTACCGCAACCTACCGCAACCTACCCAGGGCCTACTAAGCTTATTAGCTACCATCTCGTTACTCGGGCCTTTGTTTGCCCCTTGACGCCCACGTTCTAGCGCAGCCTCGACATTCACTGAAGCAACCAACCGCTTCTTTGAAACCTCGCCCGAACTTTCGCGTGTTTATTGAATGGTCAATCGTTGCATACCGAGCACTTCCGATCTCCTCTCCAGCTCGTTCGAAAACTGTGTTGATCAGATCCAGCCAAAATGTTAATCGACGGAGAGAAATGGGCTTGCGAAGCTTGTGTAAGAGGTCATAGGGTTAGCAATTGCCAGCATGCCGGTAAGTCCAATTACGTCGCATTGACGGTTTTTCTTTTCTTTTTTTTCTTTACTTTCTCTTTTTCTCCCTTGCCGCCGAGCCAATGTCATTACCACTGCCACCGCGGGGCACCGGAATAAGAGACACCAACCACAATTAAGGCCATCAGGGGGGAAAAACGAAGTCAGAAGATGCAGCAAACAGCATTGGAGAGAGACAATTGGAGAGACAAGCCTGAATTTCAGCTTGAAGATGACCTGGCTTGAAGATTGGAGATTTCTCATATGTACTCCAAAAAAAAATACATGCCTGCTACCTATCAATTTACATGTAACTCAAGGGAGAGACCAGTTTCACTTACACGTTTTTGCGCAAAATTCTAGACCGACCGTTACAACATATCAACAAAAAGGGACGACCTGTATCGCAATGTCAGCATTGTCGCGCAATGCGCAAATCGCGATCATCCCATGTCAAATGCGACTGCGGCGAGAAGACGCACAAATGCGCCCATCTGAAGCAGACGGTTGAAGGACACAAGGGTGAGCGGCATTCCCATTTGCAAGAGCGCCTCAAGAGTATCATTACCATCACCATCACCACTACCACCTGATCACCATTATTACTATTACCACTATATGTTATCTACCTACGTACCTATGAAAGAGAGCACCTATGGTCTGACCTGAAGTCTTTTTTCGCCGCCGTCCAGACAGCTGTTGTTGCAACCACGGAGGCCGATGCACATGCTCGCACAAGAAAGAGCCCTCGCTCGACACCGTCCCAGAGTCGGATTCCGAAGTCGAGAGCCATAGCCAGTCTAAACCCAAGGCTGCCGCTCGCCGGCGCCGCACAAATACCACCCACTCCGAGCCCGTCCTGAGCTTCGACGAGAACGGCCACCACAAACCCACGCAACGCCATACGAAGGCCGCCTCGCAAAAGAGCGGCCCCTACAACATGCACAGCCGCGGTTCGAGCATGCACAGAACCGGCAGCGCCAGCAGCCTCGGCACCAAGTCCGTCGACCGGACCCGGACGACCGGATCTTCGTCTCCCGACCGCGAGTCGCGAATGGCGAAGTCCGCGCAGGCGTCGCCATCCATCGACGGCGGCTCCTCGTTCGCGCACCTGAACGGCCAATTGCCACCCCTAGATCTCTCGAGCATCCGCTACCCCGACTACTCCTCGTCGTTTGACCTGTTCTCCGGCGTTTCCGATTATGAGCCGCCCATGTTCAGCGCGGGTCTGAGTGCGACTTCGGTCGACTGGGCGCAGTACGACGGGCTAGAGCTCAAGGGCGAGTCCAACCTGACGCCCTCATCCTTCGACCAGACGCAATCCTACCTAGGCCTCGACTTCGGGGGGTCCACCGAGCCCACGCTAACGTCGAATTCAGGCGACGTGTCGGAGACAGAGGACTTTGCGTCCACGTTCAACGAGCCGAACTTTGATAGCTTCGGGCGCGGCGGTGTGGGGAGTTACCTGGGTATGTCGCAAAGCATGCTGACGGGCGCGGGCAGCAGCGACTTAAACCAGCTGGACTTCGACCAGTTCAAGGGCACGGCGGCGGCGAGCAAGCTGCTGTCGACGCAGTCGTCGTTCGACGAGGGCAGCTCCGTGTTCCCCCTGGTCGACGACGACTCTTCTTACTGGGACATGAGCAATTTCACCGACGGCATCACGCACTCGCCGGATCCCGTAGCCTCCGGCCTGTGGAATACCTCATAGAAGAAACTACCTACCTACCAACCTACCTCAGCAGCAGCGGGAACGATATATGTGCGATTCCCTATCCCAGCGATCTGATCTGCTATATTTCCCCCTTTTTTTGCCTTGCCCGCTCCCCCGCGCGCTGCCAGCATCAATTTTTCAAGTCATGATACCACGCGCTTTATGAGATATATCTAAACCATCTTTGTTAAATCCATCGTATACCCCTTAGGGAATCTAGCTTTCTCGCTCTTTTCTTCCCTTTTCCCCCCTACCCCTTTCCCCTCTGCGCTTGCTTGTTTGCTTGGTTTATGAGAGATTTCATCTGGTCATGGCCCCCTCATCAACGGATATGGCGCGGATTTGCGAAAATCTTTTTTTTTCTGGTAGGAGGGGAAGAGATATTCTGTCTGGCATTTGAGTTCTGGGTGGCAGAGATATGACATTACCGGTTCTTCGGATTAGGCGTTGTTTGGTATGGGATGATATTTGTTCTTGCTATTATTCTTTCTTCGGATCTCTTGTCATGTTCTCTGGTTTTTCTGTCTCATACGGGCGGCTCGCACTTATGCAACCTGTCTTTTCCAAGTCGTACATATTACCTCCAACAGCATTTGTTGTCCGTTTTCCCCCCAGAATTTCTAGATATCCCAGACCCTCAACGGGCTGAGGAGAGCGTGAGAGGCGGTCTGTTTCACAACGACCACAACCACACACAAACAAACACAAACATACAACAACCACACCAACAACCTCTAAAAAAAACTACCTTGTTCCTGCACATAGATTAGAAGTAGAGAGAGAAACAGAGAAGGCTGGGAAAGGCCATTTGGTACATTCGGTTAGAAAAGGCAGAAAATTGGAAAGGGGGGGAAAGACAAATCGGAGTCGCTCGCTGCGGGATAATCTCACGATTTCTTCTCTCTTTCTCTTTCCCTTTTTACTTCCCTCTTCTCTTTTGGCCTGGGGGGTGGTACTGGGTACGTACGGTATATACTTGCCTCTTTCGGTATATTATTCAGATATAGCCAATGCTATTATATCAACCTGCTATTACATATTATAACTCGCGCGGAACGCTTTCCCATGCGTCGATCAGCTGACAGCTTGCGGCTTAATCGGGGACCATGCATTGAACAACCCCCCCTTGATAGCTGGGTATCCGCGGTGACGAGGCTCCGTCAAGATTGGGGGTTTTCCCAAAGCCAAGGAACTAGGTTAGGGGGGGTGGTGGGTTGACAAATCCATGCTCGTAGCAACAACAAGCTCACCCGCGCAGATTCGCAATGAATTAAGAGATGACGGTGTCCACATTGGCGCGTCTCGTGCTCGTTAGGAAATTTTTGTTCCTGCAGCCGATGTCGCGAGCAAGCGGGTCGGCGACCAGATTTGCTTAGGGATCGGTTTTCCAACCGTCATTCTTTTTATTTAAAAAGAAAAGGGTCCCCATCTCCGACAGACAGCATTTCCGCGCACCGCAAGGATAATACGCGAAATAGCCAAACCGATGCACGTTCGGCGCTCAATCGGTGGTTGCAAATGGCAGGTACAAGTAAAGAAGCGAGGCTAGGGAGGCGTTTTTTTTTCCTTGCCAACGCCTGCCCGCCCACTATAATATATCCCCGAGTCGGTGAGAGGAGACGGCCTAGATAGGCCCGCGCGGTGGTGACGCGAACAAGACTTCCAAGGCGAAACCAAGAGATCTAACAAAAAAATACGGCCGAAGATGGGGAGGGGGATACAGATATTTATGTATGTATTGGAGAAGGAAAAAGATACCTAGATCTCTAATTTTTGACTGATCAAGAAAAGGTCTCACACCCGGTGACGACATGATGGTACCATCCTGATGCGTGCGAAGTCGAATGATGGAGGGATGTCTTGGCATTAATCCGTCCTCAAAATCACTCAAGAGGCGCTGCCGATGGAACGATCGGCAGACCCTGAAACCACTTTTAGGAAAATGGGGATAAAGTACAGTTCTTACTTGTCCTACACGGTTTGCTATGAAATACTGGGGAGGGAGTATAACTGAGAACAAGAGGGAATATGAAAGCCGGTAGGGGAATCCCTATATCAGCCTCTATGATACGTTGGTAGATTCTCTGTTTCGTATTGCGTTTCTTATTTCGTACCATTCATGTGCTTCATGCTGTGGATTCGGAGACATCTAGCCCTGGAGACTCCGCAATGCTTCGTCACCACAATAGTCGGATAACTAAGACCTTAAATCTCTCCACCTTACTACTTATTACCCTACTTTAGCCATTAGTTAACAGATAAAAGTATTCTCTGGTCTCTTTTCTTCATGGATCCTCACTACGTTACACGACAGGACGGTATAGACAAAGCTACTATGTACGCCTGCCAGCGCCGTCTTACCCGGCGTGATGGGTCTTCCGCGTATCCAATTCAGTGCATGAAGTGGCTGTTTAACCCCTCATCCCCTTATTCCCAACAATGGTAGGTAACATTTCGTGTTGAGCGTATATTCTTAAGACTATTGACACTAGATGGCATTAGGTAGTGGATTCCATATTTACGTATGTTCAAAGTGCTTGTTGGACGTAACCGAAGATCTTCTAGTGTAATAAAGAGCCTCCCGAGTGCTCCTTATATTATTTATATATGTACCGTTACGAGCTCCCACTTTGAGCCTGCCGAATCTGAGTAATTATGTCACGTCATAGCGCCGCGGGTGATCCACTCGCCATTCGCGCCTCAAAATATTTTAAAATGACTTTAGGGCTGCCCTGGTTTGTGCTGAGCCGCCCTAACCTTAGTTGCCCAGGTACTTAGTGAGCCGGCAACAGCATGGACCAGGAAGACTAATTTCACGGTAGGGCAACATTAACGGTACTCGCCGCATACGCGCGTTTTACGTGGCATCGTATTTTCACAAAGTGTACCGTAAACGCCCATTCTCTGGTATTTTCACTCTTGTTGTAGTTGGTTGAAATCCCAGATTCGAGATGCAGGTTCTTGTTGGGAACCGCATATGAGATATGATTACTTGCCCGTTTGGGTATTTGGCGGGCCATGATTGGCGCATTGGATATGCAAGGGCGCTTGTCGTATGCAGGCCTCTATTCCCTAACTTTGCATAACTTTCTGAGGAGTTGAAGTTTAATTTGGCTTCGAAACTGTCTTCAAGTGGGACTTCTAATGTTAGACGCCGAGTATATGGTATTATTACCTGGATAGTATCGTTGCTTATCCCTTTTGAGCGACTCGAAGTTAACTACCTAAATTTGAGCCTCTTTCGACTGTTGCTTCTTTGTAAGTGTACTGGTAGGCGCATGTATTTACCCTAGACGAATTACTTAAGTCGCTTACACTGAAAAGCTCATTTAGCTAGTGCGAATTATACGGCTATTAGATGCGGAGATTAGGTAAGTGAATATTAACTTTTGTAGTATCCAATGGTTGTTATCCTACTATATTTAAGGGGTAGAAGTGCAAATCAAAGGCACTTAAGGTAGATGGGCGCTAAAGAGATCTGCGAACAGGAGGCTCATTGCCAATCGACTTGGGAGTCCACTAAATTCACATGTACGGGTAGCTCGGATACCAAGGCACCGAACAATTACTACTACTGTGGTAGTTAAAGGCTTCACACTAGCTGGTGAAACCAGTACCATCTTGCCCCTGACCTTAGACCAATATTCACACCGAAACCAAGTGGGTAAGCTGTGATGTGGTATTAAGTGGAATTTTATTGATGGGTCCGAAGTCGACTTTTCTAGCGGCAGTTCATTGTGCCCACTAATCCTATGACTCCACGAATCCCCTCAATTTAGTCGATTGTCTTTTGTGTAGCATAAACCACGACTACAAGGCGGCTCTATTACATATAACGTATTCGTCAGAGAATCCGTTATTGTAACCCGCCCACTCTCCATCGGACTTATAGTCAGAGTCAGCCATCTCGGAGTAGACGCGCGGTAGGTCGTCCACCGGGTCAGCAAAGGCAAAGCTTTGCATATAAACCTAGGTGATGAGTCTCTCAGAGCCGTCCATAGACAGCTCTCGTCCTCGGTGCTTAGGTCTTTATAAATTAAACATTGATAAATTTATAGTAGTAAGTCGATTGGCCATGCTCTAGTATTGGCGCCGAAACATGGTAAGAATCTCATGGGAGACATCGCCAGAGAAGTAATTATCATCTATATCCTGGCGTCATCGCAGGGTATCAGTCAGTAGTAATAAGATTGAGGCGGATACTGAAGATACTGAGAATCCTGGGAATCCTGCGGATAAGGCACGTAGCTTGCTTGAGGCGGCATTGACTGGGGAAGAATCTAGCATAATTAGAATAAGACGGCATATCTAAGATTGGTAGGTAGAATTACGTATCTGGACTGATCCGGCTCCGTGCTATCCTACCGCATTACCGGGGAAATGTCGGCCAGGACATTCAAATAACCGCCTCGCGTCAATGTGCGAGGATCGAACCCAGAATCACCGTAGTTATCACTTGTCCTGAGTGATACGGGTTCTGGGTTCTTCTCCGGCTTAGAAGCGTCAATCTCCGTCGCTGTAGCCAGGTCAGCAAGGTGCTGGAGGCTTTGGTTCGCGGCAGCCTGAGCAGTGGACGGTCGAAGATGCTCCGCAATACGATCCCTTATAACTGCATCCCAGGTAGAAGGTGCAAGGTTTGCTTCTAGGAGGTCCCTGAGAAGGGTTGTGGCCTCATCACGTGTCTTTTCTGTCTTAGAAAGTTCGATAAGTGATAGCGACGTAAGGCAGAAGAAGTGATGGTTTAAGGGGCTGAGCAGTTGCGTGTTGGTGAGTAGAAGAGCCACGGTCTCTTTGCATGGCCATAAGATATCAGTGGACTTGGCATTGGTCTGGAAGAGATACGCGAGCAATCTACAATGCCAATAGACCATGTGTAATATGGGGTGAGTCGTCGGGGTAATACTCTCCGGGAGAATCTCCCGGAAGAGCTCAATCGAAAGATTGAAGAATGAACTTAGAATCGGCGCAGCTCCCGAGTCAGGAGAGAGAACCTTAGGCGGAGCCAAGGCGACAGGCGCAAAGTGGCCCAAGATATTAGATAACCCTGCCATAGTTAGCATTGGTCGTAATGCGACTCTAAGAATATACTTACGCGCCAAATGGTAAACGTGTTCGCCGAGGATTGAATTCAAGCTAGGCATGATGACCACACTGTCGTTCGGGATGAACAACGGACTTGCGGTTGAGATTGCATTCCACCGATCCAACATGACCAACGTCCACCAAGCCCGGATCGCGATGTTCTCGTTCGAATCAGGTTCTAGCTGCGCATCAACGGATGTCTCTAGACTCGAAACGTGAAGTCTCATCGAGTAGGCTAAGCCCACGGCACGTCCCAATAAGGAGCCTTTAGACGGGCCTCCATGCTCACCCTTTAATGACGGTATGCTGTAATTATCGGTTGCAATGGCTGTCAGAATAAGCGTCTGAAGATGCACAAGGTTCATGATTGGTGAACGTGTGGTTGGATCAGCTTCCCACTCCGCTATCATCCGCGTAATAGAACCAATGTCGCCATTAGTATAAAGACCAGGAACTGACACGAAAGACTGCATAGTCAGGTAGAGTGCCTCGACAAACGCATCGCGAAGAAGAGATGGACATTGTGTCAATTGTCCTTCGACACGTGCTTTGTTTGATGCAAGCAGTGGGAAACAAGGATGGACGACATTGAAATAGCCATTGAAAGCACCATCGTCTAGGTCGCGGATTGCACCATTCTGATTCGGGTCGAACGGCACAGCATCTACTGCGCCAGCTGGACGAGGTGCTGCGCCAGAGTCCGGCTTAGACAAAGGCTGGGGCGCCAGTCCATTAGCATTGTATGGCGTTCTGAAGTTTCCAGAAGGAGTCTGGTAAGGCTGAATCTGTCGCGGTTCAGAACTCCAAGTTCCCTGACGTGAACTATTTGGCGTTGCGAACTCAGCACCAGATATACTGGAGTATGGTCTCTTGCGACTATTGTCCTCTGGCTGTCCGGATGGGCTGAAATAATCGATATCTGGTAAGTTATCCACATTACCGCCTTCACTAGCAAGTTTCCCCTCGATATGATGGATTCGATCCGCTAGCTCTTTGATGTACCCTTTACTTGGGCCACGCTTTTGAGGGATTCTACTGAAAAGACAACGTATCGCGGAACGACGACAGTTCGAACAAGGCTCTTCACCATTTTCCGAAACTGCGTCGCACTTCACTTTCTTCCTCCTACATTCATCACAAGCGCGAGACACCTTAGAGCGCTTCCTCGGCGGAATATTGTCTGCAGGCATAACTGAAGCTTGAGCTGCATAATGTTGAGCTAGTTGCTCCATTGTGGCCTGGGATTGCAAGTGGGGAGGCTGTTGGTGCGGGTGAGGCTGCGGCTGCGGCTGCGGCTGCTGTGGTGCTAGATGTAGCTGCTGGTGATCATGTTGGTGCTGGTCGGGTAGGTATTGGTGTTGATGTTGGTGTTGTTGCGTATCATTTTGTAATGGCTGCTGCTGCTCGTGATGAACAACAGAAGCGTCGTGTGCGTGCACGGGTTGATCATGCCCCAGGTGTTGTTCCTGGTGTTGTTCATGGATATGGTTGTTATGTTCCGGGACCTGCTCTGAGATCTGCTCTCGCTGCAACTGACCATCTTGCTGCTGGTACTGAGGTTCATGGGATTCGGATTGTGTTAATGCGTTTCTTAAATTGGACTCTTCTGTCGAATCGAGAGGAACGGTGGTAATGCCTTGGCTGAGATTCTGGCTCAACTGCGCAGCAATTTGTAGCTCTTCGGCGCTTGTGATAGACGGTCGAACATCTTGTTGATGAGGTGTTGAAGGGTCAATACTCTCATGCTGTCCCTGTTGCTGATCTGAATGTGAGTTGTTATATGCTGTCGCGTTATCCTGGCCGTCAGTAGCAGGTACGGAATACTGTTGTTGCATGTCAACAGCATCGTCCCTCACTTCGGGCTTGGGATCTTCGAGCATGGGATCTATATCGGGCATAGCGACCAGTTGTTCTATCTTGGACGCGTCAAGTGTTACGAAATGGGATGGCAATGCGCCAACTCAACACGGTCGTTCATACGATGGAATATCAATTGCGCGAAAGGGGTATTTGAAGCGCGAATTGACGCGATTTTCACGAAATTGGTTCTGTTTGCCACTTCCTTTTTGCCGCGGTTGCGATAATGCACTTGCGACTGTGCAGTAAGGCGATTTATATTCCTTCGTCACCTGCGACTAGAAAATCATTAGAATTACACAACGACGGCAATGGTGATAAAGACATTAACATAGTTTTGCGCTTCATGATTCGATCAAGCACTATTCAAGCCTGTGTGAATCATTGGTATATGACGACGCCGACGCGGGCGCGATGGGCAATGGGAGCTCCATCTTCAGCGAATGCGGCCTCTAGCGTTGAATAGAAAAAAATAAAATTATTTGTATGAACCAGACATACCTGCGACGATTGTCCCAATAATATGGGGATGGAAAATAGATGAACAAGTTCCGGATTTGCCCAGAAGCGGAGGAGGAAGAACTTGAACAGCCGATGTCTCTTTTTTAACCCAGGTTTTTTTCCCCCTCGGTGCTAGAATTTCCAGGCGCGCATCCGCCGGGTTGGATTCAGCTCAACACCAACTCTCGGAGACGGGAAAAAGTTTCTCGTTGAAAGGATCAAATCAGATGTGGCGGCGTGGAAGGTGTTGGAAAAAGAATTTTGCGGGGACGGATCGCTCGACAAATTTGCACTTTGGTCCAATTTTTTTTTCACGGTAACTAACGAAGAACCCCACTTGGCGCAAAACAAATTGAACTTTGGGAATTGAATCTAGGCAGGTACGCCGATACATAGCAATACATACATAACATGTACATGTACATACATATGTAGCACTTGCACATTCACATTGGGCCTTTCTGGGTTAGACTAACCTTCTATGTACTTGCGACGAATATGGCAAGCACAACTATCCTCGGGGTACTCGGCGTCTCGCTCCTAATCAGTTATGACTGTATACTTTTTCATTGCAAATGGATGGTGCCATAGCATCATAGCGCTTTCATATTGTCGTAGGTGTAGCACTAAGGTACACCACAGCGTACTTCATGTATTACCTTTTAAAATAATGAATAGGTACTTACCTTAGGTTACCTCACGGGATACCCCTTTGCTTATGGCCTTACAAGGGAATATAACATCAAAATCTACCGAGTTCACCCTCGATTTGACTAGGTACCTAGGTAGCCATTTCGGACATACACGGATAGATTCAAGGACAGAAAGCCTAGAGGTGACATGAATTTTGACCCACCTCTGCATTTCGCGTTAAACCAAAACCCTTCTACATTTATAACATTACGACTATCATGATATTCGTCAGTGCCTCCATACATAGGGTAGTAATTAAAATAACACATAGACTGTAGAACAACTCACTTATTTTCCTCTGTGTAGGTAGCTTTTCGTGTCCTATGATTGACCTTCAGTTGAAGCTTTGTCAATCTTCGACGCCAGCCAATATACCTTCCCAGTTTATCACTGATATACGGACATAAAATATTCCACATTTCCATCTCAGGACTCAGTATGAGTATTCCGTTCAAGATCCACTCATTCGGCGGAGAAAAGGTAGGATTCTTAAGATAGCCAAGCCCCCGTTGCTAGACTGATGAGCCCAGCATCTTAACACTAAAATGGACTGCCGTGGGAGGATAACCTTTCATTGAGGGCCATAACTTTCGGCCGCGCCGTCATCCTGATGCTCGTCTCTCCTTCTACTCCAGAACCCTTTTCCGTAACTAACAAGGATCTCCTCGCCCTTCCCAACACCTGCAGCGACTTTCTTCCCAGCGTTCTTGCCGGCAGGTAGAACAAAGACGGCCATGCACTTTTCTCCCCGCCTCAAATCCCAACACTCCCTAAATTCGCTATTAGGCCGGTCTTTGACGCCCCTATAGTCATTCACGAAGCGGGCTTCGTTGCCCGCTTTCTCTGCATCGACCGCTAGTGTTGCATCACGATCTAACCATAGATCATAGTCCGATTTATCATGCGCCGCAGTATATGGCGGCAGAGAAGAATGTGTTATACCGTAGTAAGGTAGGATGAGAGACCCTGGTGGCAGGTGTTTTGCAGCGAACAAGCCCGACTGTCCATTCGCCGGATGTGAGGGGTCATTAATAGGAACAATTCTCGCGAGTGCTGATGGGCCTCGAGGAAAATCGCGGGGAATCTCAGTGGTAAGTTCAAGAGTTCGAATTCTGATGGCTTGAAGCTGCGATTTCGTAATGTGAGGTGCATAAGAAGGCTGTAAGAGATACGGAATTGGTAGCGGCCAGTTCTTTGGTATAGGGTCCTTCCCCATTTGAAGCCACGCCGCGATCTTATTTTCAGCTGTCGTACTCACCCGTGAGAGTGGTTTACTTGAATTATCGTATCTGGGTAGCAATTATTCAGGTACGCGAGAAGCTGGACGTTCTGGGTTGTTGACGGGTCGGTCCGGACTTCACCCCCACAAAGCTTTGGTTCCACTAAAACCGTATTGCCGGTATCTACCTTATTACCTACCACCTATGCAACGTTGTCGGCCCAATTATCAGCGTATCAGTTATTATTTAAGAAAAAGCTGGCCCATCTTTTGGAATATACCGATCTTTTTCTTATAATAATAAAAAGCAAAGCTCGCTAATGAAGTCACTAGTTATAGCCGCGGCTTGCCGTTTTGATGAAATGGTCTCGCCTATGAGCCGGAAAGTGAGAGGCCCTTCCTAAACTACCTCACAAATATCATGTACGGAATATATTCACAACCACGGGCCCTCGAAGTAATTCTTGGCCCGCTTTAAGGCTGATGGGTTGGAAATCTTTCCCATTGATGAGATTAAGGGCCTCGGTCTCGCGTTTCGAAGAGCACTTGTCTCCAGTAGCGTCTTCTCCGCGTCGAATAGTTATGATATTTACATAAACGTTCGCCTTTTCCTCTTCGAAAGTAATATCCTTCGTTTGGGTGGCTCTGTCTTTTGATTTATCAAGTATTTCGCGCACTGCTGAGGACCCCAACAGGACGTCTTCTTGGGTTTGGGCGTCTTCTTGGGCTTGGGCGTCTTCCTGGGCTTGGGCGTCTTCTGTGTCTATATCCATATAATCGTATTCGTCAACGTCCTCGAGATTATCATCAGGTCTATCAACCATCAGGTCATCATCATCGTCAGAAGAACTTAGTGGTTCGTTGTTTTCATTGCTGTTGGCCATATTCCTCAGTCTAGTGTAGAAAACTGCCTATGCATACCTATATGTAGGCGGCTTCCCACGTCCGGATTACCTATGATTCACTTACCTTTACAGACTCTTCAGTCCAGGCGTTGCCCATGGGAGAGGATGGAGGTCATTTATGAACGTTGTTCTTTCACACAATAAGTCAACATAATACGAAGGAAAAATAAAGGCATTGTTATAGTGGATTGGGAAGTCTTTTGTGACGTTTTTAGCATGCTGCAAAGAAATGTCAAAGAGCCGTGCACGGTTTCAATTCGCATTGTCCTTGTCTCATGCGGTGTCATGAACTCCAAAACATCCATCCGATGATTTGTTGAAGATTGGTTTCCGTCTGCTCTAATTTGGTGTAACCAGACATCCAGACAGCCAAATAATTGGGTAACTGGAAATTAGGTACATACTGGGCAATTAATCAATACATGTGAATCTACAGGTAAGTATAATTATTTTTCGCCTTTCTGGAGTAACCCTAAACTGTATAGGGAGAAAAACCCCATTTTCTAAGAGCCTCCTACCCAATCGGGATAAATCTAATTAGATGTTTTTAGCGTGCCAGGAATTTCCAAGTATGATGTCAACGATATGCGGCTGGAGTGAATTCTTCTCCCAACACTATCCATGTTACTAGTATCAAAGGGAAGGCGAGGGTCTGAATCATCTTAGCTCGCTCTTGATTCAGTAATCAGGCCGGGACCTTGCTTACCTAGTGTACGTAGGCACGTACATACCTACACGGAATCATAACGAAATGATCTTTGTGCGATACAATATCTAGATCTACATCTAATCGATAATCTGATCATACCAACCATACACCCCTCCCCCCTTCACCTCCTTGCTGCCACATGCCGCGTATACTAAATAAAGAAGGTATATGGCATGTCACAACCTACCGTAGTCATCTTCTCCTGCAACATCGCCAGGGCAGCCGGGGTCCCCCGTAATGATCATCGGCTACATCCATACTGTAGGTAAGGTACATACCTATAGTTCTAGACGGTCCACACACCATTGAGCGATCTTCTCTAGAAGTGGCGACCAGCACGGCCAGCCCTGGAGCGTAGGCAGATAGGGTTCCTCATACCAGTCTGTTCCCCTTTGCCGACCCCACTATGGACTGGTATTCTAGATTTCCGATTCTCAATTGTCGATACTCAATTCTCCATACTCGACCTCCACCACCTATATTCTCTATTCGATCTGTGCTTTTCTTTCCAGCCAAGGTAGCAGGTTTTACCTGCTTTGGCCTGTCCCTATTGTCCTATTAGATCTTCTCCTCTTATGCGCCTGACCTACTGTGAAAACCTAAATATTTTTCTTACACGAGGGTTGTGGCATCGTTGTTGTCGGGAAGCCCTTGTTTGGGCCGGGTATGATTTACATATGGGAAATCAGGAGCGCCAAGAGTTTAACTGGTTATTCTGAGGAGGTGGTGGTCGCGACCAACTGAGCCCGACTTTTAGGTCGTTGCCATTGATCAATTGATCTTACGATAGAATGGAGTCAAGTCAAGACCCGGAAAATCAAACTCGGCACACCGCTGACCATGCTGCTAATGAATCTCCTCAGCACGTAGCGCAGAGTGATGGTGGCACAGAAACCCCTCGCCCACCGCCGTACAAACTTAGCAGCTATGAGGAGCCGGCAGACATGCCTACCCCCGTCGGAAACGCCCCGGCGGTAGAACCTCAGTCTCTCGAGATCTCCACTGAAGAACTCCCGCCTATTATAAATAGCGATAATCCGCACGATCGAGCCGCAAACTTACCTACGTCGTGTAGTACGGACCCGGACCGCCAACCCGATCACCGCACGAGTGTTGGCAGCACCGCAGATCCTTCCGATAGAGTGTTTCCTATCCGATCTGTTATCAGCGTTGATCAGTCGCAACCGTCACCACTGAAGTCTGCGCGGGATCCTGGTGAACAAAGTCGTATAGCTCGCCATGAGACAACATGGGACGGTCGCCGACGGCCTGAGACTGGCTCTACTTCTGCTCGATCACCGCAAGGGAGAGGTGGGGTAGGGAGATCGAGGAGAAAAGAGGCACTTTCTGATTCTATGGGGAGTCCACCCCCAAGATCGGAACGTGTTTCTTCTGTGGGGCCGTTACCGCTTTTCACCTATGCATCATCCGATGGTTCTGATAAGACGAAAGAAAGCACTTCTGTGCGTACCGAGGAGAGTCATCCTGGAGATTCTAGTGGGCGTCGGTCCCCTGCAGAGCTCAACGATACATTGATGACAGCTCGTTTCCGACATGTGATAACTGACGAAGGCCACGCTGTTATTACCGGCCGAAACGGAACTTTGCAGCGATGCGAAGATGAACCGATCCATGCACCTGGTGCTGTGCAGGCGTTCGGTCTTCTCGTTGCTCTAAGGGAAGAGACTGATGGTCGGCTTTCTGTCCGATACGTAAGCGAAAATTCCAAGAAAATCATTGGCTTCTCACCCCAAGAGCTATTTCGACTTGAAAGCTTCACCGAGATTTTTACTGAAGAACAAGCCGATAATCTCCTTGACCACATTGATTTTATCAAGGATGAAGACGCGGATCCTGCTACTAACGGACCCGATGTATTCAGCATATCCATACGGCCGCCCCGCAGGAGGTCTATCAAGCTCTGGTGCGCAATACATATTAACGCGAGCCATCCCGACTTGATGATCTGTGAGTTTGAGCTGGAGGATGATAAAAATCACCCTCTGCGGCCGCCCGGTGAGCTGACCCCGGAACACGACCCCGAGGACACGCTTTGTCAGAATCCAACAACGGAAGAGCTACACGAAAGTACAGAAATTAGCAGTAGACCTCTCAGGATCCTTAGAAGTGCACGACAGAGGCGTGGCGAAGCTGGTGCCATGCAAGTTTTTGATATAATGTCTCAAGTTCAAGATCAATTGGCATCTGCGCCGAATTTGCCCAAGTTCCTCAAAATCTTGGTGGGCATTGTCAAGGAACTCACAGGATTTCATCGCGTCATGATCTACCAGTTCGACGCGGCATTCAACGGCAAAGTGGTAACGGAGCTAGTTGATCCTACGAAGACTCGTGATCTCTACTATGGTCTGCATTTTCCCGCTTCCGACATTCCAAAACAGGCACGCGACCTTTATAAACTCAATAAAGTCAGATTACTTTACGATAGAGAATTGGAATCTGCGAGACTTGTTTGTCGATCTGCGGACGACCTGGACCAGCCTCTCGATCTTAGTCATGCCTATCTCCGCGCCATGTCGCCCATTCACCTCAAGTACCTTGCTAACATGGCTGTTCGGTCCTCCATGTCCATTTCAATTAACGCCTTCAATGAGCTGTGGGGACTTATCGCGTGTCATAGCTATGGCTCTAAGGGAATGCGAGTTCCGTTTCCAATTCGAAAGTTATGTCGACTAGTAGGAGATACGGCGTCGCGCAACATCGAGCGACTTTCGTATGCATCGCGCCTACAAGCAAGAAAACTTATCAACACTATGCCGACTGATCGAAACCCCTCTGGATATATTACCGCCTCCTCTGATGACCTTATAAAACTCTTTGACGCCGATTGTGGCATGTTGTCTATCCGCGGCGAGACAAAAATCTTGGGAAAAATTGAGCAGTCCCAAGAAGCCTTAGCCATGCTGGAATACTTGCGCTTGAGAAGCTTCACTTCAGTGTTGACTTCGCAGGACATCCACGAAGACTTTCCCGACCTTCGCTATCCTCCAGGCTTTTCCATCATTGCTGGCTTGTTATATGTTCCGCTGAGCACGGGTGGCAATGATTTTATTGTCTTCTTCCGTAAGGGTCAGGTTAGAGAGGTGAAATGGGCGGGGAATCCATACGAGAAGGTTGTAAAAGAAGGTACCTCGAGTTTCCTAGAACCACGCTCAAGCTTCAAAGCATGGCATGAAATCGTCGTTGGCAAATGCAGGGAGTGGTCCGAGGAGCAGGTAGAAACCGCCGCGGTACTATGTTTAGTATATGGTAAGTATAAACACGGCCATAAGACTCAGAAACATCGGGTTTACTTACGTTATTCTAGGCAAATTCATCGAGGTATGGAGACAAAAAGAGGCAGCTTTGCAAAGCAGTCGACTAACTCGGCTTTTGCTGGCGAATTCTGCACATGAAGTTCGAACGCCATTGAACGCTATCATTAATTGCCTGGAGATCGCCATGGAAGGACCGCTCGATCAGGAAACCCGAGAGAATCTTGCAAGATCTCACTCAGCATCCAAATCGCTTATTTATGTCATTAATGACCTTCTGTCGCTTACTAATATGGAAGACGGTCAAGAATTAATCAAAGACGAAATTATAGACCTGCCAGCTTGTATCCAGGAGGCGACGGAACCGTTCAAAGCGGATGCGAAGAGAAAGGGTATATTCTACGAAGTCATCGAACATCCTGGTCTTCCTCGGTATGTACATGGCGACTATCGTCGTGTACGCCAAGCAGTTGTGAACATGACGGCGAATGCTATACAGCATACGCGAGAAGGCTCAATAAGGGTCGAATCATACGTTACTGAAGTTCTCGAAAACCGTGTTAAAGTTGAAATCGTTGTTCAAGACACGGGCTGTGGTATGAGTGACGAAAAGTTGGATAATCTCTTCCGAGATTTAGAGCAAGTGAGCGCCGATGTAGATGAGCCTACCTCTGTTGAGGAAGTTGAGAAGCCGGGCAAGGGCCGGACGTTGGGGTTGGGCCTTGCTGTGGTCGCAAGAATAGTGCGAAACATGAACGGTCAGCTGCGATTAAAATCGGAAGAGGGAAAAGGATCAAGATTCGTCATCCAGCTCTCTTTCGGGTTGCCAACAAGCCAAACTTTTGAAAATATCGATGCAAGCAGTATTGCAGGAAAATCTAAGTCAATAGAGAGTATGGCTTCGGTCACCAAAACATTGCCATCGACAGACTTGGATGAAGTTATGCTTGTTGATCACGGAAGCTTAAGCGTGGCGAAATCGACGAATACGGCAAAACGTTCGAGCATTGAAAAACGAAGCCTAGACGAGACGAATAGCGCGAGTAGCTTGAGAAGCGCTGCTAGTACCGGTGGTCAGAGCAACAAAAGTGATGCAGATCGCCTAATCGATGCAATCCAGACACCATTATCTCTGGGAGGTCTTGATGAGAAGGCCGTGAGTTTACAGGGCCTGAATTCTAGGGAACGGGAAGAAAATCTTCGTGCTAGCATAAATTCCATGCCAGGGTCAAGCATGATACAGTCGTCGTCAACCATTGGCGGGGATAGTTCAGAGCAACCGACAGCCTTGCAGCGTTCTACTACGGCCCCTACCGAGGTACCAAGCGGTCAATATCATGTTACGGATACAAAGACATCCATCAAAGCAGTCAAGGTCCCGGATGAAGTTTTTGATCAACCAGTAAAGTCCCCGCCTAGTCAAACATCCAAAGTGCTGTTTGAAATTCCTGAAGATACTAAACACGCCGGAGAGCAAGCCGACAAACGGAAGTCCGTGCCTCCTATGCTTTCGAGCAAATTGCAGGTGCTTATAGCCGAGGATGATCCAATCAACCTGAAAATCCTCAAAAGGCGTCTAGAGAAAGCCGGGCACCAAGTGTATCATGCGGTCAACGGTGAGGATTGCGCCGCTGTTTATAGAGAAAAGCCGGCTGCTTTTGATGTTATTCTCATGGATATGCAAGTGAGTCAACAAGTAATGAAGTTGACCGTGTGTATAACTGACTTTATATGATAGATGCCCATCGTTGACGGTCTTACTAGCACCAAGATGGTACGAGCGTTTGAAAAGTCAGGCAGCCACTTACAGCTTTCTCCATTAGCTGCTACTTATAAGAGAACCCCGATCTTTGCTGTATCGGCTTCTCTTGTAGAACGGGAGAGACTACTATATGTTGAGGCCGGGTTTGACGGCTGGATTCTGAAGCCAATCGATTTCAAGCGGCTGAACGTTTTGCTCGATGGCATATCTAATAACGGGGTTCGAGCCGAATGTCTTTATGCTCCAGGCGAATGGGAACGAGGTGGATGGTTCTCCCTCGAGCCTGAAAGCGAAGGAAGTCCATCCTAGGAAGATAACACACCCACGCCTTTAGACGAGCCACCAAGTCCGCCGTCATACTTCGCCCGCCATACGTCGCAAAGCAGGCGTTAAATGCTACATCTACCTCCACTTATAATATTGGCGCTGCGCACCAATCCATAATATTACCTCAACGCAGACCTTAAAAGAGGTATACGGGATGAGTGTATTAGGACCGGAGGTTTCTATTATGTTGCATACTGCAGTACCCAAACATGACTGAGAGTATTTCATGTTTGGGTTCTAATGCGTGGTGACATAGGTAGCTTTACCTATGGCTATACGCAGGGCTATACGTCATTGAGGTTATGAATGGGTTCAGTTATCCATAGTATTTTAATTCTCTTTAGATTAGCTTTGGGAAGGGTCCAAGAGCAGGTCTTGTTTGGCTCTTATTTCCCCTGCGGCGGTAGAAAAAAAGGGGGGGGCAACCATGAAGGTACACGCATTGCATGGAGTTCGAGGGCTTATACCGCGGATCGGGGCATATATACACGGAATATCACATGTGGGTTTTGTTACGCTTGTTCTATACATGACAATTGGATCAGGGCGAGAGGCGTTACTCGGCTTGCAACAAGTCAAATATTGGTTTATAGAGGTGGAAAGACGGGATACCTTTACTTCCTTACATAGGGTCTGTGCATCAGCGAGCGTGCTGAAATAGAGGCGCTGTGGCTGTGGACTAGAAGAGCAACTGATATAGTCTATCCAGTATGCTTTGGTAGTTTCAAAGTAGACGGTCGAGGAGCTACACTCTCATGGAGATGGGTCCCTATTGCGTAGAAGCTAAATATCATAGATGTATATAATCTATATACGAACATCATTTGCTTAAGATCTTATATTTCATGTCACGAATTCAGTGTCATGTTGTAGAGTGGGGTTCCAAATCTTCCATTATTCATGACTCTTCTCAGTCCTTCATCTCCGTCTATGTTCCCGTCTACTTATTTGCATCAAATGACTCGTAACATGTACCCACTGTTTCCCTTTCTTATTTAAATCCCTTGACCCCTAGATAGTCTTCCAATCCAACCTCAGAGAGATAGATATAGATACCCGAGAGGGACAGTAACCCTCACAATATATATGTCGTGATAATATCGAGATATTCATACCACCTAAATCCAATCAACATAAATGCTCGCGCCCATAGTCCGAGATGCCGCCCCTCTCTATGTATACAAGTAAATCGTAAATGCCGTAATATGTCCATGTAAATAATATCATTCCCCCGGGGTTGGCGGGTAGTGATGATGTATATCTCCCAGTCTCGACCGTGGCTAGGAAAGTCTCGCCCCGCGACTTTTTAATAAAAGGTATTTCGGGTCGTCTCTATACACGCCTAGAGAAGGAAAGGCGGAAAGTCTCTACGCATCATGTTGCGTGCCCCCACGAGTGCCACCATTTTATGGACATGTCCAACAAGCTCAGGAAAGGCATTCCGAAGAGGGGCCCCGATGCGTGGAAGGAAATGGGAGCGGTATCAAAGGTCGGTCGGTGCCAATCGCAATCTTGGCTTCCTCCTCAATGTTATTATTCCATATCGGTTGACCCGCTCCCACTTCCTTCGGTGATGGTGCCTTGCGTCCTGGCCAGGTGGACTAATCGGTAGATACCGAATGCGATGAGGGCTAGGACGATAAAGAGGACGATGATGATGATGGCGATGACGTCGTTTTCTTTGACCATTGTGGCGGCTTATCTAGGAGAATGAAGGATAGGGATGGGGGGAGGTAGGGTAGTAGATAATTTGAGAATGGGAGGATTTTTTTTGGTTCTTCCTCGCAATGGATTGTAGAGGTAGGTGTCAAACAGTGTGCTGCATGTAGGGGGTGTAGGGGTGCAGCAGCGATAACGATAATGATAACAATGCCTAAGTATAGCAATGCGATGGGACTTCGACAATTGGAAAATCCCCCAAACTTGATAGTTTCAAAGGACTATATGACAAGACAAACGTAGGTATTGTTCAAATCGTAGCAAGAGAGCAAGATAAGATATCAAAAGAAGAGCAAAAGAACCGGCGAACGGAATGGATGCGTAAGGTACAAATACTGATGGTTGCCCCGCCATTCTGGTCAAGTAAATAGCGAGGCTGGGTACAAAAAAAGGTTCAAAATGCGCAAGGCGGGAGTCGCTGAAAGACATCCAAGCTAGGGGTAGCTGGCCTGGCTAGCTGCAAGGGTAGGTATCTGTACCCGGTGGTTGGCAGGAGCTTGATTGCAGGGGTCGAAACGGACCCATAGCTCGGGTCCAAGCTTCTGGGCATTAGCGCTAATTCCCCAACCCCCTCCGGATTTTAGGCTGGGGGCGCCTTTTTTTCGACACGCGCTCCAACACGTGTAATGGTGTAGGTAGTGGCGCAATCAGGACATATGAATCCGATCATACTAGGCAATTCATGACTATCACTGCCATCCTGTTAATTTCATGCTTTTGAAAACATTTTTACTATTTTCCCTTTCTTATGAACTTATTGACCAGACGCATGAGCGTAAGACTACGACGATATCGAGACTTACGACTAGACATAATACAGTAGGTTAAATGAAAAAAATCATAGTTCTGGAAAACAACGCCCATTCTGAGGCTCCAAGTAATGCAATTGGCCAGAGCACCTGTCTTAGATCTTCCGGCCTAAAAGCAGGTATGCGAGTATGCAGCCTCCAATATTCACCTTGCGACCCGTAGTCCATTATACCGGTCAAAACTCTCCCAGAAAAGGTCCATACTCCTACCTATTCATAGGCATAGACTAAGCCTGACGCCACGAAGTAATTCCGTCTATCCGTCCGGTTAGTCTTAGCAGATTTCATTATCTGCTTCGGTTGCTATCCCTGGTCGTCGGAATGATAGGGCGAGGAATCATGTCTCCTCCTTCACGGCGCCGTCTGACGACATGACAATTTTAACGTGTCGTTCATAGAACTGAAGCATCTGTAGTTAAAGGTCAGCTAGCGTCTATGAAGGATAACTTATCTATAATATTAACAGACCTTTTGTGGGCAGCGCTTGTAGACGATCTGGGTGTCATGCTGGGTCTTCTGGCCATTCTTCCACGTAAGGTAAACGATCAACTTGCCAGTAACCTCATCATGGCAAGCGTCGATTGACTCGACCTCATCTTCCCAGGAACCGACCGGAGGCTTGAAGGCTCGGGTGCTGCTAGCTGGAGGGGTTTCCGATGCGGGATGGCTGCCATTGCGTCGTCGTTTCGTGCCATTGGTAGGTGTGCTTGCCGCAGGCCTTCCCCGCTTCTTCGTCTTCAGGGCCGTTTTCGCATCCTCGAGGATCTTCTCTCGTCCGCCTACACTCTTAAGGTACTCTTCGAGGACGTCGGAGGCGTTCTCCCTAACCAGAAAACTGTTAGGCAACACAATCAAAGCTTGTAGATAGGGACAAATCTTGCTTCCGACGAAGAAGATAGCATGCGCACTTACTTAAGGTTCTCGTCATCTTCCCAGGTCTGGTCTGACTTCTTCTCGTAACCTTCCCACTTGACCTTGAATTTCAATTTGCCCTATATAGATTGTTCGTAAGCTGCAAAAGGTAAGTGCTCGCGGGTTACTTACGTCGGGTTCGACAACATGTGCAAGGATCTTCTCGACGATGTACCTGGATTCCATTTAGCAATGATCTCTCGACCCCTTTCTGCAATGTCCATTTACATGGACAAGGTACGCACTCGTCCTCCTCTAGATTTTCTGCGTCGCCTTCTTCATCTCCTTCGTGGTCGTCAACGCCATTCTTTATGTCACCTCTCACATCTTCCATCTCGTCATCGACATCGTCCTCCAACTTGGAAAGGGGCTTCTTGGCGCGTGTCGAAGGCAGAGGGACCGACACATCTCCAACGTCGGAGGCTTCGTCGTCGCTAATTGCTATAGGTAACATAGTTAGCTTCAGCTTCTGTAAGGAATAGCCTGACTTCGTGCTGACAGGTTTAGACAAGGTTGGCGGGGTGAGGAGGAGAAGGCGATTCGTGTCGCGCGCGCAGTGTATCCGTAAACTTTGCGAAAATATCGTGTTGAAGTTCGAGATGACGTACCAGGTGGCATTTTCTACCTTGAGTGAGAGAAATCGCGCTGCGTACTAGAATTGAGAGACCTGACGTGAATTGACCGGCAATGTGAGATACAGAATGTGTTGAAAAGGAAGAATGGTTGGATGGCGAACTTGGTGTTCGAGGACGTCGCGATCAAATCTTGCGACAAATCAAGGTGCAGATACCAGGGCTAAGGGATAGACCGGCGAATTTTGTGTTGGCCTGAGCTTCAAATTCGAGAGTTGAGGTTAGGTACATAAAGTAAGGTAGGTACGATTATCATTAGAAAGCTAATCAGAGTGCGAGATTAATTTGTTACAAGAATATTCTTCTAATCTAATCTCTTCCTCTCTATGCAGACTTATGCATATATAAAGCATTGTATGTAATGCCATGCCACATTTGATCTGCCCATAGGACCCGCCAATCCCCGGTCCAGTTTGCTCCACACACGAACATCCCGGATGGAAGCTTCCTGCCTCCGTGCTTTTCCCCTGTACCTCGGAAAGCTATACCTGCATTGTACAGTATCATACATACAGTGTAGCTGAGGGTTTTTTTATTTTATTTTATTTTTATAAAAAAAAAAACAATGTTTTAATTATGTACTTTCCTGTGAAGACTTTCGGTATAAGACATTGTCGCTCGCATAAAAGATAAGGAAAAAGGAAAACAAAACAATATATATGTCACTTACTACACAGTACATCTGTGTTACCTGACCTCATATGTCAACTAGACCCAAAGGGGAACCTAAAGTTTACTAAAGTTGCCTTAACCAGTTGGCGCTACAGTACCTTCCAGGGTTCTAAGTTAGTTCTAAGTTAGCCCCTGACCCCCTGAACGGAAAATCCCCCAGAAAAAAAAGCCCCAAACATAACCTACATTCATTCTCAAGAAACAGAAACATCACCACGCGGCAACATAATTATCTCCTTCAATCCTCTCTTCTTTCGCAGCGAGCCTCTGAAGATAAATGATCAAGCCATTACTGGGTTTTTTGTCAACTCCTAGGATCCCTCTCAGGATTCTCCTTCCTGGATGAGATCCGAATGGGGGATTGCTCCTTAGGGGCAGCTGCTGATGTTATATACAGTATCTCGTATCTCTTCACGAAGCCTTCACTCTTTTACCTGAATCCTTTCCACACTACATTCGCTCCCGAAAAACATAAATAGAATCATCATTCGTTAAATCGACCCGATCCAAGTCCTACTTGAGCTCCTCAGCCATGTCCGAAGCAGCTAGCACCGCTGCCGCCGCCGCCGAATCTCCAGGCGCCCCTAAGACAAGTGCGGCAAAAGATAGAAATTGTCCGTACTGTGGCCAAGCATTCACATCCTCGTCGCTAGGAAGACATTTGGATCTGTATATTAAAGAGAAGAACCCTAAGGCTCCAGATGGCATTCACGATGTCGAGGCTATTCGGAAGATGCGAGGTAGTATTACTCGCAGGCAACCAAGGGGCTCGCTTGCACGACGGGACGCCTCAACTCCCGGCACCCCGACTACCTCTTCGAAGAGGAGCCCTGCACCCGACCTTAGCGCCAAATCATCTGCCATACCGAAAGAGGGCCAGTTTGTCGTCGACCATCAGATGCCCAAGTATCCCTTCCAACCTACCTGGGAGGCTACCGGTGTGATTAATGATATTCCGGCGAGGAATGGCGAGTTAAAGAACAGCCCTGAAGATAGTAATGGTCAGGACTCAAGACGGCTCCCTATGCAGCGTGCACCAAGTAGAACGGCAGTCCATAAATCCCAGCTGGATGCAAGACAGAAGCTCGCCGATGCCGTGGATACAGCAAGGGCTGCTGAGTTGGCGCTCAGGGAACTACTCAGCTCATGGAGGGCTGCCAAGTAAGACTCACCTCCTGGCTAACTGCTCAAGTTACTTTGCTAACCGATTACATTGTGCAGGCAGCAAATCGACATGGACTCTCTTCCCTTCGATTTTGACCCTCTTTCTCTCGACTTCCCTGCCCTCACCCTTCAATGTCTTCAGGCGCCTCCTACTCTATTCTCCTCGACGCCACACCCAACATCGACCTCTTGGTCTATACAGCCACCGGCGCAGAAGCAGTATGAGGCGCTCAAGGCGTATTTCCAAGAGGAATTTAGAAAATGGAGAGTTGCTTGCGCTATGGCAACTACGACGTCACATGAAGATCTGACGTACCCACCGTCAAACTCGACATTCCCTCGTGATATGCGTGAAGGGGTGAAGAGAGCAGAAGAATCGGCGGCCGCGCTTGAGGCGCAGGTCAGTGAACATTTGCAATCCACATACCATGTATGGGAGCAGCTTCCTGCCCAGAGACGGACTGAGCTTTGGGGCCTCGAACTAGCTAGGAGCGTAGGGCGAAGGCAGAAAGAGGTGGAGAAGTTGAAGGAGGCTCAGTATTCCATTAAGCAAGAGAATGCAAACCTCAAGATGCAGATCGACCAACTCAACCGTCTACAACACCCAAGGGAATTCCGAATACTTCCACCGGCAACGATTCCTATCGAGCAGTCAGTCTTGTCTTACTTGGGGGATCTGGGCATTAACAAGGGTCACCAGGGAATCGGACTTCATATTGAAGACCGCCACCTGGACCTCGATACTATGGTCTCTCGCGCTATTGAGCGATGGAAGTCCGTCATTGCGGTGTCAAAGGGGCCCGGTATGGCCACGCAAAGGCCTCTCGATCAGACAACGCCAACTCCGACTACCGCAACTCCTGTCTCTGCGCCTGTGCCTCCATCCCAAATAGCAGCTCGCCAGCAGCAACGCCCTATGCCGGTGATATCTAGCGCGCAAGTAAACGAGACACAATCCACGACAACAGCGGCAGCAACCGCGCCAATGATGGTACCTACCTGTAGCACATCTGCTGCTAACGATGAAAATAGCGATCAAGATGCTGATGCAGAAATGGAGGACGATGAGAACTTCACACCTATTACCCCTGTTGTCGCAAAACCACCGACGCAGCAGCATCAGCAGCTAGATATACCGCGCACAAGAAACCGTGATCAACATGTCACTACGACCACAGAAGCTCGTTTCGCGGTCAACGGTACAGTGCCTAATCGCGGTCTCGACGTACAGACGATGCAGAACATGAACGCAGGTAACTCGATACCGGGGCGTATTCACGGCCAACACGGACATGCAATAATGAATAACGGCGACTACGGGACAATTGTTCAAGGCGTTAGCGGTAGCGAACCGATGTATATGGATTGATTGATAGAGGAATCTTCACGGTATACGGCTCCGGCGTTTAAAAAGTAACACTGCAATTTTCGGCGATGCTTCCAAGACGGATCTGGTTTGAGAAAAACGAAAAAGAATATCTACATCGTTGTACTCTTCTGACCTTGCTAGGTACCTAGGTGCGCATAGTGGGTGGCTTGGTAGGTTAGCTTGAGTGAGCTAGCTGGCTGAACATTAGTGAGCATGAGCCTAAAGCGTATGAAATTGTGCTTATAACCTACTTATACACTTATACTCCACCTATATGTGTTAATAGATATCGTTAGAAGTGTCAAATTCGTATTAATTCTAGTGGATTTGCTAAGGGGGCTTTGGGGTGAGACTCTAGGTATCAAATGAAGTAATTAAATGGGAACAATTATATCTAGCCATCTTATAGTGTACACGCACATGTTTCTAAGCTTTCTAGCTACCTAGAAGGATAATTGCGGGATATACGAAGTATGCTCATCGTACAATACCAGCTTACCATCGTAAGGAGCCGTGGGGTCTCAATGTATCTTGCGATACTCATTTCCACAGTCTCCCAGTTTCTCGAAAATGGCGAGCATCTTCTTCTCTGACGACCCGAGCGCAACTGGGTTGATATAGGAAATATCGGCCTCGTCTAGTTCGAACCCAAATACTCTCAGATTATCCTCGATGTGGCCCGTCACGCCTAACCTCGTACCCACGATCACGGCGCCCACTGCTGGCTGCTGCAAGACCCAGCGCGCTGCGACATTTGAAATGCTTACGCTGTGCTTCTTAGCTATCTTCGAGAGGCAGTTGAGTAAATCCAGGAATTCGCTCCATGTACCCCAGGTCCGTATCATGTCGAAATACTGCGGATATTGAATTTAGCTTAGGGATATCTAATAAATAAGAGAAGGGATAAGAATTAGTCACCTTGCGCTGAGAAGGGGTCAAGCCATTCGATTCTAGGTAGATTTCAGGGGCTGGTTGGTCAAGCCACTTCTCGGATAGGAAGCCTCCGCACTAAGAAAACACTCACGTCGTTAATATATTCTATGGAAACACACTGCAAAAAAAGGGAGGGTGAGCCTTACGAACGTGCCGTACGTGAGGAGCTTCAGCCCGTATTTATCGCATACATGGACCATCTTCTGAAGCGGCCGCGCGTCAACGAGGGAGAACTACGAGCCGACCTTAGCACGACGTGGAGACAATCTTATATCGCGTGCGACACACATACCTGTACTTGGTTCGAAATAATGGAGACTGCGCCGGTTTTCGCAAGGAGATACTCACAAGCCTCTTCCGTGTGCTCGGAGTCAAAGTTGCAGAGGCCGACTGCGGTCACGAGGTTCGGGTGGGATTTCGAGATGCGGATTAGTTCAACGAGGATATCGAGGTACTCTTTAGATTCATACTGTTTTGAATAAGATAGGAAGTCCTTGATATTGCGTTAGAAGAAGTGGATCAGCGTACATTCTGCCAATGGAATTGTAGTAACTCGACTCCTCCTCCTAGACGTCGACACCGTTCAAGTACCGCATCGAGTACGAAAGATGTCGTTACGGGCTCTGAAAGCGGAGAGAAGACGCACTTAGAAACACACGGTTAATATTAAGAGGGAAACAGGTGATATCTGAATACCTAAGGTATGCTCACCCACTTGGTAGCAGCGTATAGGGTATCCTGGAGTTCAGGCAAGAGCTTGTTTCTGAAGTCACCAAATATCAATTCGGCATCGCCCTAATGCGTCGATTAGAACTACTTCATCTCAAAGATACCGAGTATCCAACTACCTACATAGTGGTCCGCCATATCAGCGGCGGTCAAGCCGTACTTAACCATTTGCGCAAGGGCTTCTTCCTGGGCCTCGGCGGTCCCCGATCCCCAAGAGGCCGACGATAACTGCCATAGGCCGTTGAAAAGCCTAGGCATATTGAAGGGACCAAGTCGAAAGGTCTGCACTGCACGTCTCGCATCTTCGTCGAGGTCAATGAGGATCCTATGTAAACGACCGGAGGAGGGTGTCGGTGCTTGATTGGGAAATAGATATTCTACCACGTCTCGAACCTGCCGTCTTGCACGCGTGAAGGGGAATACTATGGGAGGCTCGCCGTTCTCGCAGTATTCCCCACAGCTGTCTAGACTAGCGAGGAGGCTTTTAAGGGAGCCTAGGAGTTCTGGACTCGCTTCTGGACGCGATTCCTTCAGCGCTTGTACAGCTTGTACAACGTCCCCGTTGAACTTTGCTAGAAGCTCTTCCAGGTCGCTATATCCGGTCCACTGCAGCGTTTTGAATGAGTCTTTGCTGTTTCATATGAGGGGACCGGGGGATGTACAACTATAGGATACACCTACTCTAACTTTTGCCTGAGGGATAGCTTTTACGAAATGCTCCAAGCTGTAATCGTTAGATGCGATACTCTTACATAGTACTAATAGGGACCTGGGCAGGTAGACAAAGTGGCATGGGAAGGCTCACTAAGGGAGTGATTCTTGGGATAGCTTGCACGAGAAGATACACCTCGTCTGTGCGAGATATGCTAGACACTCAGGAGCAACAACATCATCCCCAGGAAACAATCGTTCTGGTGCCTCAAATGCAGGGGGATTTTCGAAGAATCTCGCGCGGACGTGCTCAATGAAGGGTCGCTGAGTGACAGCCCCTTGCGAAACGAGGAGGCGAAGGGCAGATCTCAGAGTAGCTGGGGGCACTGCACCCTTTGTCAGAACAGAAGTGCAAGCCAGAAGCAATGAGTTGCACGGCCATTAAAATAGACAACGAACAATTTGATATTAGACAATCGTCCATCATATTTCTTGGAGCCATGAGAACGCATCAGTAATCATTTGTGACTAAGCCGCTTGAGGATTACTCACACATGGGTAGCCATTGTTAACAAGTGTTTCGCATCCAATGCTTAGGATATTATTTATACAATGCTATATATTTGACTATACTCACGCACTTATAGCACTGTAATTCTTGAGACTATGAACCTTTTGAAGATGGACGATGTCCTGAGTTGAATTAACAAGTCGTGAACGGTGACGATGATACTATCTACGGAGGGTGGTGGGACAGATACGACTACGGGTGCCCCGGTTTAGCCTAACGAGGAAGGTCAGGGAATAAGGTAGATATGGAATAGTAAGCTACAAATGGCTGCGCCTAGGTAAAACTACAGGAGAGTTGCTGAGCAAGCAATGCGGAGGTCGGAGGCTCTGCGGCTGTTGGTCGTCCGTTCTTCATTAATAGATGATGAAATTTCTACGAACCTTTCCCTAGTATATTAATATATAATAAATGGAGATCGGTAACACTTCGTTAACTCATGTCTAGCTGTAATTCCAGGATTCTGAACATGTCTAGGAGAAGTTATGAATGATCATTTCTCCCAAGCTCAGGATTTCAACCCGACTAGACCCGGATGACTGGGGGACTCGTGGTATAACTTTGGTGACTGTATTAGTAGCACTGATTTATCATTCCAGACGCCTGATCTTGAGCTTCTAATTATTTTTACCTCAATTTCACTGTCAAAATAGTCTAAGATGTAGCAAGGTAGGGTCGAAATCAGATAAAATCGGATGCTACTCTTTGGCAGTTAGATAGACTGCCTAAACTTGGGGTGGCGGTAGTTGGTGTATTCGGCATTGGCGGCTAAATTCGATGGTTCTTCGGGGCATCATTAACAAGACCTGCCGAAGATTAGTGGTATCATCATCATCATCGGGTGTCAGCTTCATTCGAAAGAAGGTCTGTAAGTATTACTCGATTTTTTTGTTCTGCGCCTTCCATTATTTTGGGATTTCCCTTATACGTAACCACCATGCCGTTGATTCGTAACCCGATATTGCCCGGGTTCAACCCCGACCCATCAATACTCCGGGTCGGCACTGACTATTACATCGCCACATCCACATTCGAATGGTATCCAGGAGTGCAAATCCACCACTCCAAAGATCTGGCAAATTGGGAGTTGGTAACACGGCCCCTGAGCCGCAAGTCTCAGTTGGACATGCGTGGTGATCCCGATAGTTGCGGGGTATGGGCTCCCTGCCTTACGCACGACGGCGATAAGTTTTGGCTGGTGTATACAGATGTGAAGAGAAAGGACGGCTCTTTAAAGGATACTCACAATTATATTGTTAGTGCTCCGTCGATAGAGGGACCATGGTCTGACCCCGTGTACGCCAACTCTTCGGGGTTTGACCCCTCACTATTCCATGATGAGGACGGGAAGAAATGGTTCGTGAATATGCTGCAGGACCACCGGCGCCGGCCTCGCTCGTTTGCGGGGATAGTCCTGCAAGAGTTTGATCCTTCAGTGGGGAAGCTCGTTGGACAGAAGAAAAATATCTTCAAGGGAACAGAACTAGATCTCGTCGAAGGATCACATTTATACAAGAGAAATGGGTGGTATTACCTACTGACAGCTGAGGGAGGCACTGCCTATCATCACGCTTGTACATTAGCCCGTTCTCGTGATATCTGGGGCCCATACGAGGTGCATCCGCAGAAACATATCCTCACCTCCAAGGACCATCCGCATGCCGCTCTACAGAGAGCTGGCCACGGTGATATCGTAGAGACACCCGATGGCAAGACCTATCTGGTACACTTAGCGGGTCGCCCGACAACCCAGGAACGACGTTGTGTTCTTGGCCGCGAAACTTCTATTCAGGAAGCCTATTGGGAGGATGACTGGCTCTTCGTAAAGAATGGACCTGTACCTTCACTATATGTTGACGTACCTGGAGAGCGCGATGAGGGCGAATACTGGGCGGAGCAACGATATACCTTCGAGAATGGCCTACACAAGGACTTCCAGTGGCTAAGAACGCCGGAAATAGAGCGCATTTTTAATACCCGAGACGGGAAGCTCGCCTTGATCGGTCGGGAGTCCATCGGCTCATGGTTCGAACAAGCGCTGGTTGCTAGGCGACAAACCCACTTCTCCTACGATGCCGAAACAGCAATCGACTTCTCTCCGACTGACGAGAGGCAGTTTGCTGGGCTCACTGCATATTATTGCCGGTTCAATTTCTTCTACCTGGCTGTTACAGCCCATTCCGACGGCCAGCGGGAGCTACTAATCCTGACGTCAGAGGCGTCTTGGCCCGATGGCAAGCTCAACATGCCGCTGGCAGACCCAGTTCAGATACCGAACGAGGGAAAGGTGAAATTGGCGTTGAAAATACGTGGGCGCGAACTGCAATTCTTCTATGCATTGGATGGCGAGGAACTGAAGGAGATCGGGCCGGTTTACGATGCGTCCATCCTCTCGGACGAATGTGGTGGTCATCAGGCTCATGGGAGCTTCACGGGTGCGTTCGTAGGCGTTGCTTGCTCAGATATAAACGGGACGGCGTTGCCGGCGACCTTTGACTATTTTGTCTATCGGCCTGTCCAATTTCAGGCTGACGGGACTAGTGTGTACTTCAACTGAATGTGCGAATAGATATCTAGATGAATATAGTTCACATCTCTCTTCTGCGGTCTTGAAATTAAAGCATATTGGTAAAATGGTATGGAATCGATTCTTTTTATTCTAAAATAGCTATATATTTGTCTATTGGATAGCGAGATGTGAAATCGCGGCTCTACTGGATTGTTCCTTTGCGCTGCCCTGGTTGGCGATGAATAGTCTGCGGTAGGTACCTACATATGCGCACTACCCGATGATCTCTCTATCTATCCCTGCTAGTCTTGGGAGCAATTTCCGAAGTGACATGTATTAAAAGCTGAATCATTGTCTAGCAAGCGAGGGAAATGCTCGAATAGTCAAGTAGATAAATGCGGCCAAAAGGAAAAGCCGGGGGAACCAGAAAGCGCAGCTGACAATCTGAGCGACCCGAAAGTGTGCCCCGTACACATTTACGAGGTAAAAAGTGACATTTACAATGTTCTTAACAAGTCTGTAAGCTAGCACTAAAACGACGATGCAAGTCCAGATGGCGATGAAGTCTGCTAGGTAGTCGACGAGGATAGTCCATAGCCGCTCCGACGTACTCGTCCACGGATTTTGGAAAAACATATAACTTGGATTGGGGCCTGAAATGAATTTTGGAATCATTCTTGCAGAATTCTGCTGATTGAAGAACATTGTGTGTGTGTGGTGCTTCTTGTTGGCGGTTGAGGTCTGGATCGGGGGTATAGCTGGCCTGATATATATTATTTAAGTGAGTGATGTTCAAAGACAATGGTATGAGATTTCCCCTTACCTCTGCCTTTATGGAATATTGTATAGAATTATTTCTTTGACGATATACTATTGTTCAACCAGAGAACGATATGTCTAACCCCGGGGGACCCTTTGATAAATCTTCCTATCTTCCTTCCTCTATGTTCGGTTCCTTTGTTCTGAGGTTCGTTCTAATTTCATCTGTCCCATATATTCGATGTTATTCATACAGGAAACCTCAGGTATTTACGTGTCGTTCTTCCTCACAGGCTAGAAGAATCTGAACAGAGGTAGTTCACACATCTAAGACACCTAAGGTGGAGTTAGGAAGGATTTGTAGGTAGACAAATGTAATCAGTATTCATAGGTGGAAGTTAGTAGTTTCATCTAGGTGCTAGGCCTCTCGATAATGGTCGATTTCATGAGCAACGAATGTGCTATCCACTGGAAAGGCTTGTTCACATAGATACAGCTACGTGCCTTGCTACTTCCGGCAATATGATACATACGGCAATGGATACCTGTGTCGGCCGATTAATCATTGTATTGCATTGATTAGATCAGTTAAGGCGGGAGGGACCGATTAGTACATGCTGCGTTTCACCTGTGCCGAGACTTTGTTTGTTCACGATCCCGTAACAGCCTTGTACGCAGCTTCATATGCTGATATCCACGACTGCAGTTAAGATATTATTCTACCTAGGTACCTGACTGGCAAAGAGGTCCGTAGCTCTACGCAAGCGGCAAGAAAAGTAAGAGTTCTTGCCCGAATAGTTGGATGGTTGATCTGGCTTAACTGACAACATCTAGGGTAAACATCGTTTTCTACCATACAATACTCCATCGCGGGCCAAACGGCTTTGTGCTTTATAGCAGATAGTTGGTATCGAGCTACCTACCTAGGTAGCTCTCAAGACTAACCAATCGGCCCTTAAGCTTTGATTGCTGGGTAATGCACCTAGTAGGTACTTGTCCTGGTTTTCTTGTTTGACCAGCGTTGTATACACCCTTTCCTGTGCGGTCCAGCCAAATCCCTCAATATCGTTAAAAAAGGGCCAAATCCTATTAATATTGATCTCACGAAGATTTTGCATCCGACCGTCGCCAATTAAGCCGTAGATCTCTTCATGAAGATCCTCACTATCTTCTAGATCATCGCAGGATAATAAATATAATCTTTCCAATGAACTTGGCAAGACTTTGTCGAGCGTCAAAGGCGAGGGGTAATCGGCCTCATATGATTCTTCATAACTATCATCATATTCCTCGTCCTGGTCGCCAACCAAGATATCCTGATGTATTGCGATCATCTTTAAGCAGGAGAGCTCGCGAAGTGAACCAATCCTTCCAGTGTGATCTCGATACTCGTAGGAAAGGTCTTCACGGCAGTCCAACACCAACTCCTCAAGATTATGTGCGTGGTTCCTGAGAGCGACTCCGATTTGGTAGAAGTCAAGTTCGGAATCGCCACCCACGGTAGCCGACCCCCACTCAATCCATAGGGTCTGTAGGTCAGGACAGCGAGAGAGCAGATTGTTTAAGCCTTCAGCATTGCAAAGTGCGCTTGTCAAATAGATATGTTTCAGATTCAGCTGTGCTTGCGGTGGTTCAAACAGTCTTGGAAATACCTCCCAGCTGATTGACCAACCACGAAAGGTTTGCACAGTCTGGAGCAGGAAGTCGTCAAATGTAAAAATGCTAGTTGCGTATTCTGTATCCCAATGGCGTAGACGGACTTCTTGCAACTGTGACAAGGGGCTGCTCACCTGTCCGCTATGCTTCTCAGGTGTATTGACACGAGAGCCCGCTACGTCGCTTAAGAGTTGAACTATTGAGTCGCCTTTTACATATTGGCAAGTGAGCTCGAGCAGCCTGAGATTTGGAAGCAGGGACAAGATCAGAACGACTTCAGCGTCAGGATCGTCGGCGGAAAGAGCATCCCAAAACTCGTTTTCGAGATCACTTGAAATGTTAAGGCGACAGCGTGCTGCCTCAAACGATTCTTGCAAGATCAGCGTAGAAACCTCGGTGATTTCGAGGTCGATTTCTTGAACCATCTCAGCTAAATGCGGACATCGACTTAAAGTCTGAAGAAAGTGTGTGCGAGCTACTGTGTCCTGCCTTGGTATTGTGTGGTAGAGTATCGGCTGGGTAAGGCTCAGGAAGCGTTTGGAAGCGCGGCAGAGACTTGTCAGTGTGTAGAGATTTTTGGCTGGTAGGTCCCTCCCATATTCGAAGGTCTCGGGGGTTAGAGAAATGCGCAAATATGAAAAGATATGCAGCAGAGTTTCATTGGGAAGGTGAGGCATGATACCGATTATAGCATTAAATCTTGCAAAAACAATAGGTACGCGATCAGAATACCGAGTTGATGAGGTTGTAGAGCCTTGAACCCGCCAGCCCGCCAAAGTGCCAATTAAATTGATGTATCGAAATGCATACTGTATTAATACCACGAATTACCGTATAGATATACTGTATTTAATTATTTTCAGGGTTACATATTCAGCGTTCAATTATGAAGTACATACCTACAGGTAAATAAATACTAAGGTGCCTGATATTGGAAATAAAATACATGTACTTACATATATCTATCTATCTATCTGCGACATTGTGGCGTGAAGCGAAGATACCAAATGTCTGGTCAACAATAAAGTGACGCTGGCCGCTCTACCCCGGTCACCTCTGTCCCGGCGGTGAGTGGTCTACATGTACTTAGTAGCTGAGCGTCATTCCTTCACCTCATTGGCTAAGGGAGACCAACCTGGTGTCGCCGGAATGCATGTACCCGATCGTGGCGGATACATCTTAATAGTCTACATGGGTGCCTAATTTGGGGGCTGAACCATCAGGGCCTTTCTGCTGTACATGTAGGTTTAAGGCGACGCACACAAAGACGATGATAAGCGATTTTTGAACCCGGAACTTTTAGAGGCCTAATATTTTCTAATAATGATCTCACATTTATCAGCCACGAAGTTCTTAAGACTTAGGAGAGAAGAACTGTTTGCCATGGATGTGCATCTCCGTCGTCTCGAGAAATTACCTCACCATACATAAATTCATCCACATAACACTCGCCGACCCCTAATCACCACGGGATAGTTACATCCAGCTAACACGCAGACTTTATCACCAATTATAGCACCTGAAGGCGCCACTGCAAGCTTTCCATCGTTCAAAATGACCAAGACTTTGTTCATGTCTATCCAAACGTCGAGTATTTGCTGTGTCAAAGGTGAATTCCGGCTGGGACGTAGGTGGTAAGTAAGAGAACCATGAGCGGAGGATAATCGATCTCTGAGAATTAGCTTATGAGGATGATGTTTGAATATTATCAATGTGTTGTGGCGAAACCAGAGGAGTGCTTCTGGTCTCAGCGCAGACGGATCTGCGATGGCTTGTTTGCAAAGCCATCTAAACTGGCTTCATAGTCTTTGGGCGCTTTGGTATGAAGACGGCCATCCTTCCTGTCGAGAACTATAGTTCTCCATAGGGTCTCGGGGACTTTGTACAGCTGCCTTAGTTCGTAGGTGCTTTCGTTATCAGTAGATGGTTGTGGACCGGCAATTGGTGTTCCTATTGTACCACTCCACTCGAGAGCCAGCACTGGTGGTTGTACGCCAGCCACATCTGAAAATGGACATCCTAGTTCTGCTATTGCGCCGTGAATAAGGCTTGGCTTGTAAGCCAGGATATCGCTCTTTCAAACCCGAGTCTACCAATTGCGTCGTCGCCACAAAGACGAAAGGTTCGGGGATAACATATTCTTGTAACGTCCATGCTCTTGTCCACCAACTTCTACTGAAAAGATGTTCCAGCGAGATGTTTAAACTCAACGTACGTGGTGAATAGGATCAAGGAAGCTCACACAAGGCGGACTTATGTTGGACCGTCTGGCTGCATCCCCGCTCACATCGACATACCGCATTCTGCTTCCCATTTGGCGAGCAGATTGTCCGTCTACGAATTGCCTAAGACGGTGGGCCAGTTCGAGGTCCGACACAAGCAAGGCCACGGCATTTAACGGTCCAAGTTGGATATCGGCAAGCCGACATTTAGGAGGCGACGTTCTCTACCGATTGTGAGCATGAAGTATTCGAATTGCGATCCGGCTATCGCCTGACTTTGACATACGCCCTCCACGCAGTGCGTGGAAATGGCCGAACCAATACATCGAATATTTAAGGATAGGTCTTCCGCTACCTATTTTTATACATACCTCCTCAATGCTTGTCATCTACCTGGTACCTTAGATTAGGTGTCTTCGTCTATTTGATCCGAGCATTAGGGGCCGAGAAAATACCACTAGGTAATAGTTGGGCAAGTTGAAACGCCGCGTTCATTAGTTTAACCTCAAGTAAGTAATGGAAAGCGACGTGCATGTCTTATTATATATGCCATGTCTATTTCATGACGTAAATTTTGCTTCAACGCTGTGCTGTGCCTCAGCTATGTGGATCTTCAACCAATGCAGATGTCATAGGAATTGTAATTCAACCAATGGGACACTATATTTCTTTACTTGTATAATGTATATTTCATCTATTTAAAGCATCAAGAGGCGTATTGGTTATGCTGACCATCTCTCTCTGTACTGAATTTGCTGTTATGAAAATATAAAGACTTTAATAGTTCTCCCCTTTTCGCCCCTTGATCAGTGATTTGCAATACTCACTTCACAACTACTTAGAAACGGTTGTATCCTCCTAGTGACTCATAATTCGCCATCCACAACTCAAATTGCAACATGCAACTCTCACTTCTCAATGCTCTTACCATTGTGGCATTTGCCATGAATGCTGCGGCTGGTCCTGTACCAGAAGGACTTCTCCCACGACAATGCGTGAGCGTTATCCCTTCTCTACAAGGGAAGAATAAAGAAAGATGAAAAGAAAATTTACTGATATACCTTTCTAGTCCGGCATTGGGACTTGTGGCAACCTCATTTGCAAGGTGGAGAGCGGTTGTACCTGCACTAATGCTGGCTGTCTTGAGGAATCCAGTCGGATTTGTACTTGTGCATAGTGTTAAGCTAAGGAGCTTCGAATGGATACTTGGCGGATGGATGGTGGCATTTACTCAGTTTTGCTCTTCCTATGATATAGGTACGGGTTGAACTTGAGATGTTTACCCATAGGCATGTATACCGACATACCTACCTTAGGTAGTTATACAGATATAACACTCAAATACCGGATCTAGCCTTTTAATTAAGCGTGACTTAGTGTGATATAAATGGCGAGTCATGTCTTAGACAGCTATCGATTTTTCTTTCACGAATGGGCTCGCTTGGTAGCATAGGTGCCTACCCGGTAGATAGGAAGTTAGTGGCTTAACCACGATGGCGATTAATTCATGTCGGCATCGCCTTTTTTTTAAAGTTCCAATATATGAAACTTTTATTCAAAGGAATTACCTAATGCTAGCTACTGCATGAGATAGTCGCTAGAACTTTTACATCTAAGATTTACTTCTATTTAAGAGCCTGATGTGTAACTTTGTTGTGCAATGGTCGGTGTCTAGGTAAAGCCTTATGGTATGTATACCTCGTACGGTAATTAACTTATGAATATTCGAGGTAGAAACTTGGCCTTGCCTCAAGAATATTAGTCTGATTGTTTTGGCTCCATGAAATGGTTACTCATTTCTATTTTATATCAGAATTTTTGTTTTTCGCTATGAACAAGAACCCTGTGATAGCTGCAACGGAGAACACGTCTTGTCATTCACTCTATGTCACTTTTGCACATTGGATAGAGGATAGAATCCGTAGGACTACCCCATTAATCTACTCTATATGGCCTACTAGCCTTTATATTAAAACCTCTATAATTACTAAAAGACTCTATAAGAGTACCTAAGATAGCTACGACCACCTATATACCCTTACTTACCTACTCAGCTCTAAGGATTGAAAGAGCTTTCTCCAGATCGTGCTGCATATCCGCGTCCCAGATCCAACCCATCCTTGATTTGAAGTTTTTCTCGATCGCCTCGAGATCATCACCTTCGAGTTCAAAATCATACAGCATACCTGCCTCCTTGCTAGTCTTGACTAATTTTTGAGTCCTGGGTCGTCTAACCTCGTCGTACACTCGGAACACCTTGTCTAGATCCTGCAGGCTCTTGGCCTCGCCTATCAGACTGCTGAGGATGAAACAGTCTTCAATGCACATTCCAGCACCGGCTCCCTGATGTGGAGTAGTTGCATGAGCGGCGTCGCCGAGCAAGCAAATGCGCGGGTTGGTACCGTAATAGGTCGGCGCAGGTGGATCGTTGAAGAGGGCCCAAATGTCCCTTTTCTCCATATTCTCGATAATAGCCTTCACCGCGGGGCTCCAGGCACTGAAGTCGTCGAGCATTTTCTGCTTGGATGTCTTAACCACCCATTGTGGGTCTGTCCAGGTATCGCAGGAGTTGAAGGCCACGACTGTTTCGAATTAGTAAGGCTTGGATGAATAAAGTGCCATTTCAGATCACTTACCGTTCATCGTCTTCCCCTTTTCAATCGGGAAGGTGAGCACATGGCCATGATATCCCATATACATCTGAGGATTCTGAGCTATTTCTTCGCCCAACATCTTAACGGCTTTGTCCATTGGTATCAGCCCCCTATACGCGTATTTACCCGAGAACACGGCCTTGTACTCTGGTCCGAGTAGAACGTCCCTCGATTTAGACTTAATTCCATCACAGCCAACCACGGCACTATGCTGCGCCGTTGTTCCATCCGCAAAGTGGAGCACGACGTCCTGCGACCCGTCCGTGGCGCTGGTAATGTCGACCAACCTCTTCCCTAGCTTCGACGTGGATTCAGGAATCAACTTGAGCAGCTCATCCAAGAAATGGGCCCTATGCACGCCGCCAGCAAGACCGTCGTTGGTGTAGCGAATCTCGAAGATGGGATCTCCAACTTTCAACCCCTCCTTCTCCTTTTGCTTTAGCACCCCGTCCGGACCGGCTTTCCGCTCGTCGCCAACCCGGATCGTGAACCAGCTTTTCTTGTCCCAGCCGTGGGTGACGCATCGTTTGTACCCCTCGACGATCTCTGGCGAGAGGAGTTCCATGGCACGTACTGTGTTCGGCCCGAAGCCTACGCCGGCGCCAATTTCACCGAATTTATGTGCTGATTCGTAGATCGTGAATGGCACATTCTGCTTGTGGAGGCCAATAGCAAGCGTGAGGCCGCTGATGCCGCCGCCGATAATGGCAATGTTGAATGGCTTAGTGGTGGTCATGATGAATCAGAGAACTAGGTTATATAGTAGCAGAGGATATCTTGTAGAGAACTGCGAGGAGCTTGGCAAACAAGACAGACTTCTCCAAGGAGGAGCTGGGATTCTTATAGTGCGACAAGGGATACCGGTAGTCGTGTAACAACGCGTCTATTGATACGTATGATCGCACTACGGCTGTAGCGGGGAAATAATGATGCATGTCAACGCTTGATTCAACGGCCCATTACTAATTATCTTGTAAGGTTTATCAAATGTGTAAGAAGTGATTTTCGGCGCGCCGAATCCACGAGAAAGCATAGTGGGTTGTCAGGGCGCACGATGATGTCCTTCGATAAGGCTCGATGTAGATTCGCGATTATTCGGTCAACCGATCCCGGGGACGCTCACCACCTACCTCCGATGGTTCAAGCTCGTTCCGGCTAGGGAAAAGGAGGGAGAAAAGAAAAATCAATTTTCGTAATGTCTAGCTAAGCGGACTTAATCAAAGGCGTTGCACGTAGCTTCAAGGGTACTGGATTTGTCGTACTACTTGCCTAAGGGTAGGTAGTCGGAATAGTTTCTAGGTACGATTATGTGTTGACGATTTGAGCACATCGGATTTAAGTAAACTCTCAAATCATGACCGAATTCCTAGCCGGGATTTGTATCCCATGAGATTATCCAATAGTAGACGGATTCTCCGCTTGTAATGCGACGTTTGTAGGGACGGCCGCTCATGAAACTACGCAACCTACTTCTCTATCGCCGTCTCCACCTTCAAATCCGGTCAGAATTATAGCCGTCATAAGACCGAAAGCCCAAAACTATCCGGGCCCCTATACAGAGATGCGAGGAATATTTTTTTAAGTGACCTCAGTAAGCCTCCGTGGCGAACGTAAAGGTCAAAGAAAGGGCGGAAGAAGTAATCGCGAAGCCGATCTAAGGAAGTAGGGCAGGGAATAATTCTTCCCAATTCTTTCAACATTGGTAAGTACCTACCTACTTAATCAGTACCCTGGAAGAAAAGGAGAACTTGACTGCTGAGACAACTACACTATATCGCCTGGGAGCTCTCTGAGTATCAAACTACCTTATCTAACTTATTCCTCAATGCACCATTCTCCACGCTCGTAACATTTCCGGCGGCGTTGATGTTAAAGATGAATTGGTCCAATGGCCTAGAACCATACATGATAGCTGATACGCTGACCCAAGTTGAGCAATCCGTGGAGAATGGATTCGAAACATTGGGCAAGCTCAGATCCTCGAATACGGCCTTGAACGCAACTTTCTTCCCACCGTCGGATGTTGCGTCCCACAGTCCGGTTGGATACAGCCGGACGCTCGGTCGGATCTTGTCCCAATAGGCCTGGGACACGTTTTGGCTCAGAATTATTGAATACCACATCAAGTTCGTTCCGTTGCTGATCCACGAACTCAGACTTAGTCCAGGAGTTTGGGTGTCGACCACGACACTCAGGGATGAATTTACTGCTGAGTTCGAGTTCTTATAGGTGCCGCCGTATACCTGGTTCGCCTGGATTCGTGCTGTGTTCACTAAGGTTGGGAGATAGGTGTTTGATAACGCATCCGCTATATTCATCGGGAGGGCAGAGGGGACATCACCAGCGGTCAAGATCGAAAACCCTATGTTGAAGTCGGGAATGAGAGCGAATACGGTGCTGTAATGACCTAGGCTCCCAGCTTTATTAAAAGTGGTAGCGAATTGATAAGGCGAGTCTATGATACCATGATTAGCTGGATTTCTGGTTGCAGTGAAATTTACGCCACACACTGCTAGATGTAGAAGGAATGGGAAGCTGGCGCACGCCCCATGGCATCCCGACCCCGGACCTTGGATCTGAGCTGAATGTCACGGGCTTGAGCCATCTTCTTGTTACGGCAGGAGGTAGCAGAGTCGATCTCAAGATCGCTCGACCAAGTCGGGATAAATCTGAGGATGATGCGTACATATTGCCGGTGCTTTCCTCTGGTCGATTAGATCAAAATACGCAAATGGTAGGATGGCACTTACGGCGACTCGTTGCGCATATCGAACGCCCAATTGGTTTGATAACGGTCACCCGGTATAATCCCTAGAGAATCCCTTGGAGTTGTATAGTACGTACGGTTCAAACCAAGGGGCTTAATGATCCTGTTCTGGACCACTGTGCCAAAAGATTGCCCTGTCATCTGCTCAAGAGCATATCCTAAGAGAGTGTAACCGATGTCTGAGTAAGCTGGTGTAACGTACGGAGAGAACGACGGTGCTAATTTCTTCAGACCCTCGAAAAATTCTATGCCAGGTGTCAATATTCATGTTACATATATATCGTTAGGGGCAGACCTACGAGTTCTATTACATACTGGTCTATTACCACAAGGAGGTATTTCCGTACTTTCTATGATAGGGAACCCAATTGCTGCTGCTCGAGCCACAGTCGATCCTTGTGTCAACTCGCCCAGCAGAGCATCTGTATGTAAAGAATGTAAGTATCCTTTCAGGGACCCTTGAAAGGCAAATAACAGGCACTTACAATCTCTACCAAGGCCAGACATTTGACTTGCCAGTGAGCCGATTGTGATGGTTTCCCAATCCGGTGTGAAAATAGAATGTGTATTATCAGCGCCAGCAACTACCATCTCAGCGATTTCCGGGATATATTTAGTAATCGGTTCGTTCCATATGGTATCGCCCACTTCTGCAAGAAATGCTAAGATGGTATATATTTTTGTGACACTCCCTAGTCGATATACGGTGTCTCCATCCACCCTCCTAACGCCTGGAGAGTTTAGAGTTTCCAAATTCGGGGCAGTCCAATGGTGTGACCAGAGTGGTTCTTCCTCATCTGCGGAAAACACTTCTACCGAATAGGAGTAGGCATTAGACCCAGTGTTACTAGCATGGTCGATGTATTCCGCGAACACGGAATCTAAGGATTCTGCTGCTTTCTGAATACCTGGTTGAGTAAGGAGGTTCGTGGGCTTCGGATATCCCAAGCCATATAAAGGACAGTTATGTTTGGCGTATACGCCAAAGACAGCAAATAGAAGAAGTATTCCGTAAGACCACATTTTAATCTGGGCTCATATCAATGATCCAACAAGGGTAGCTTTGGAGCGCTACGAAGGCATTGGCCGTTCACTTGCACATAGCAGTTATGAAGACTTAAATACCGGAAGATCACATAGCAGACAGCTCTGTTGATAACGAAGCACCAAATGGTACCTAATCTACCCCTTTTACGTTAGTGAAAGCGGCTGTCAATCGTCTCTCCCGTTTTACTACTAGTTCAGTCAGACTATCCAAAGTAAGACATGATACCGTCTAATTAACCGTTCAAGCGAATAGTGATATCTTGCCGCAAGTCTCAGTGTGCCTACCAAGTACAGAAAGGGAACCGGTATTAGTGCACCCAAGACGTCAGCGCCGCGAGATTTGGCCAATAAAAATCTCACTGTGATAACGTTGAACCCATTTTACAGCCTTCAAAAGATCGAGATCGGTCTTTTCCATACCCTTGCGCTATCGTAACTTCGGAGGTCTGGACCGGGACCCTATGTCCCGGGTTATCTCAAAATGGTTACGTACTCACTTTGTCAGCTGCATGCTTGGGCCCCCATGCGTATAATTGGCTATACATCTAGCTCATGTCCTGATACCACGTTGGCGGTATTGCGTGGCTTTGACGGCAATTAATATGATGGACCGTGTATCCGTATAGTGTGCCAGGTTATGTGATCTATCTCCGTGCTACATATTGATGAACATCTAGACCTAATGTTGTAGTCTAGTTGTAGTATCGAAAATGAGGACTCATTACAGTAGGTAAAATACAGACAGCGCACTCATGGTTAGAGTAAAGATATGTGTATTATTGGCCAAGTAAGGTGCTATAGAGGTATGACAAAAATCATATCAATGAATAGGTATTCTACAGTGCTCTATAAGCCCTTTATCTTCTCTTTTATGATGAATTGATTCGGTCAGGGTTAGGGTTGGGGTTACTCAGTAGCTGAGGGTTGGCGTAAAGACCCAGAAATTGGGGTAAGGATTAGCTGAGGCTTACGTAATGAATGGGGGAGCTCTCCATGGCGTATCTGACGTAATCGGATCTACAACGATGATGGGCACCGGAACGAAAAGGTAACAACTAATGGATGGAAACAATAATCATAGCCACACAACGTCCGAAAGGCGCAAACGCCCGCACTCCCGAAATGAAGACATACTACCCGCCGCATGCGACCAGTGTCGAAGTCGTAAGGTCAAGCGTGACAGGCTCCAGCCCGAGTGTTCTAATTGCCGGAAAGCCGGCGTCCCTTGCGTCTCGTCGGGTGATTCTAAGCGTGTAAACCAGACCGAACAACTGCAAGTGCTTTCAAGCCGGCCCCGAAGGCTGTATTAGGTAATTAGATTGCTAACTTCATTCCGTAGCAGAGATGATTTTTCCAGCGTCTTGGAACGCCTTGACGGAGTCGACCAGACCCTAAGCACCCTGACCCAACTAACCCAACAAATCGCGGCGCGAACATTCGCGCATGAGCCCTCTTCCAAGCCCGGTCCTTGTACACCTTCTAATATCCAACCGACGGAAAGGTCAAGCTCCAGCAGCCAAAATGTCCAAAACGCTATTCTACCAAGCGCTCAGAACAATTATATGGCAACATAATATTTGAATGGGTGTGTCATGCAGCCTGTCAGGTAGGCCGAACTTTAGGTCTTCCCCGATCCAAACGTTCGGAAAACAGCACAGATGGGAATTCCGCCGAGCGGGAACGCCTATTCAGGGTCTTCTATGCTCTCGACAAGCAACGTGTCTTTGCATCAGGCCAGCCTTGTGACCTATATTCATCTGACTCAGACCTAGTTTTAACCCCGGCCCTTGAATACGATTCACCGGTTCAAAAGCTGAATATCGCATTCGATCACATGATGGAGATCTGGGAGGAGATTTATCTCTCTTTATTCTTCAAGAGCTGTTGCCTCTGGAAAGGCGTACCGTGTTCGACAAGCGCGGCGCCTATCTCAGCTCATAGGTGAATGGTACGAACAGCATCAAAAGTTAATGGACGCCACCTTCTTAGATACGTCACTCAGGTTCTGAACCTTTGTCACGACCGCCAAAACGAGTGTACTCAGCGGCGACTGCGTGATCATGACCGGACATGCCTCAGGCTTATCAATGAAGTTGGCTCTTTGCCAACTAACGTACCGAGAATAGCCTTAATAGGTCGAATGCTCGGTAACTACCCTGTTTCTACATTCGTTGACTTGGTTGCCTTCCATTTCAACACGTTGACAAGGAGTGGGGTTCTAGACGTAGAGTTAGAATCTGATTTTGAGATTCTTTGCGCCGTCTACCGTCATCTACAAATGTTGCGACACCCCAACTTCCCGAATGTATATTTTACCCACCTCTACAAAGGTATGTGCTAGGCTTTATCTATTCTCGAACTTCTCGAGACCAGATCAGGAGACCAGGTCCGACGACAACCAGGATACATGGATGCTTGCCCCGACAATCAACAATGTCAAGTTTCCTTTATCCCAACCATCACGCCATGTCTAGGGATAGATTTAGTATCAGAAGCAGAGCTCATGGGCTTCGGTTTCTATACAACCCCGCAACCGTCAACGTCCCCAGATATGCATTCGAGTACAGATACCTACCCCACGGCCATTACAATCTGGGCACTGATCTCTTTCAGGGGCTATTCCCACCAGAGAAGTCAAGTTCGTAATGTACTAATTGCGACTTTTGTTATTATACCCCGCTGCCCGTCTAGCACAACTTTCATATTTAAGCAGTCCTAGCGGCGCGTGGTATTGTACATCCTGGCCAATAGCAATATGTCCCTGGGGGGACTTATATAGCTAAGTAACTGTAGTATTTTCAACGGGGAGGCCAGTGAGTATGCGGTGGGCGGACGGAGGGGAGGTTTTAGTGCTTCAGTCCTGGAACATGGTGTCCGAATGGTAAGTGGCCTCTAACCGCGTATATACTCATTGGGTTCCCCACGGGCACCGTGGTTCAAGTCCACAATAGCCAAACTTTTTGTCTTTCTCTTTTTCTAACCTCTATATCCGTAAATTGGGTGTCCAGGATGACTTCGAAGTCTTCGCTGCGTATCTTAGACTTATGGCTTCTATGGATATAGTACAGAATATACCTATACTATTTACCAACAGGTGAAGGCGTACGGGAACGGCCCCAGATACTGCTGACACGCAAAGCACATCAATTACGAATGAGAACTAGAAATTGGGCTTTACACACCAAGCTTGAGGAGCATGATACTGACGTAAAATCATTCGTGGGGGCGTATCTTCTTCGCCCTTGGAGTAAGAACTGTCCAACCGCTTTATTTCCTTGTATGGCTGACTAAGCTGACCGATAGCCAGTTCTATTAATTACTGAACGAATATTCCTAGTGGTCACAATTTATATGTAAGCTGCTCTGCGTTCAATGACGGAAGCGGTTCAAGGGACTAATAAGACTGCTAGGGCTTTTGTCTACAGTCTCTTGTTTCTCTTCTTCGAGGGCTTTCCCATTGCATTCGTTGAAGTTCGCGGATGGGAACCTCGGATAGGGTCCCTACTCTTCTTATGGTTGGTCATAGGCAAATTTCGTAGCTTTGGCGTTCGCGATTTATTACTCTCTTACCGTTTCCAAACGAGAATAGGTACCGATCCGCTCAAGGCGTCATAGCCCCTGAGCACCGTCTGCCTCCAATGATAGTCGGTGCGGTAGTGCTTCCACCGGGTATGTTCTGGGCCGCTTTGACGAGTCAACCGTCTACCCCGTGGCCCGCGCAAGTAGCCGCGTATATCCCGGTCGGAGTTGGGCTCTTTCTCGTCTTTGGGCAGGGATTTAAGTATTTTGTGGACGTCTACTTGAATGTCGCCAATAGCGCCATATCGGGAAACACGTTTGCCCGCAGCTTCTTTGGTGTCACGTTCCCGCTCTTTGCGCCAGCACTATACCACAATCTTGGAATGGTGTGGGCCACGACTCTGCTTGCTTTCATCTCGCTAGCCTTAGCTCCGGTGCCAGTCGTTTTCTACATCTACGGCAAGAAGATCCGGTCATTTTCCAAGAACGCGCTGGCTTCAGTCTAAGACGGCATGGTATAAAACTTGAAAGATATATACTCAAAGCACCTCATTGTTGCGAAGAGAGGTTGTGGAGAAACGTCATAGAAATTCTCGGATTTTATTCAAAATTATCAATAATCACCAATTTACTATATTGGCTTTGGATGTGGAATACTAGGACAGGGGATGTACCTTGTGAAGCAAGGATTCGTACAACCGTAGGTACAGGTAGGTATAGCGGCCCTCTAATACTTTCTTACCTTCCATACCTAGATAGATTATCGCCTCCTTGTATATCTTAGCTCATCGAAATGTGGTTGATAATTACCAAGATAGTAGGGATCACCTATGCCGTGTGTAGGCTTACGTTATCTCGAAAAGGCTCACGAGTCCTTGATACTGCTTCTTGTTTAGGAGTTCAACTAATGTCGTAACAACTCCTTGTCTTAGGTAGGTAAGCACTAATTAAAGCCCTTAAGGAATCCCCCCTCTATGTCTATACTCCATTACCCTTGAGCCTATGATCACCCGCCCCGTAACGCCGCGCTTATCCCGCGCCCAAGCTTATTCCTTTACTCCATTTGATATCCCTGGATTCATTAAATCGTCCCTTTCCTGATATGCAATGCTAGAATTAGGTCCAATCGATGCTCCGTAACGCCTATGATACAGATGGCCTTTGCAGCCTAGGCGGCGACGTTCCCGTCATATCGAACGACGACGCAGAAGAAGAAGAGTGAGGTTTCTGGCAGTACACCGTCATTCTAAGCCCAGTTAGCGATCCCTACTTCAACGTTCACAATCTGCCTTACAGTGTAGAATACGAATGGATACGCGTGTTCTCGATATCCTTTCGTACATCGACCAATAATCTGTCCAAGGCGTCCTTGGACCACCCGAGCCCCTGCGAGAACACACTTAGCGAGTAGATATCAATGACTTGCAGCGTATTGTTCCTCTGCATGGCACCGATTCTCTGACTCTGTTTGCCCGGAGGCCAAGTATTCGTAGGGACCGCATACTTCCGCTCGACAATATTCTCAAATCCCGTTTGCTCCAGCTGGCGTTTGTAGTCGAGGATGTAGAAAAGCGATCTCCCTAGATTCTTAACACCTGTATTGGAGGTTAGTTTCTCATGGATAATAGTTGGAGACGATGACTCTAGATGACCTCCCTTCAGCCATGAGTTTATTCCATTTTTGGAAAGCCGTCCCTTCGAGAGACCGGTCCGAGGACTGAGCGTGGAGGATCCATTCCTGGAACTCGACCCAGCCACCAGGTGCCAGGTTATCGTAAATAGACTTAAATAATTTGCGCTGATCAGTGGGCTCTCCCAAACTTCGGACGTGAATGAAATCGAATGGGCAGTTGAACTTCCAATCATCGTAGACATCCGCTATCTGGAAATAACAATTGGGGACGATGAACGGCGGTGGCGGAACAGGATTCAGGTCTATCCCAAGTACCTCACTGTCCGGGTGTCGCCTGGCTGTACGCATGTTAACACTCGCGTACGGATGTGAGGCCAGGGGGTGAGGTGAGACATGCCGAATTCTACAGCCCATATTCCTGTCCCCGTGCCAACGTCGAGGACTCTTCTGGGATTTGCTACTGGACAGAGGTGGAGTTCCCCATCATGAACTTCAATGCTTATTTCATGTTGGAGGTCTGTTGTTTTTAAGCAGTCAGTGTCTATCTAGGTGATCCGGAGACAGAATGGTATCTTACTCATGCGCTCTTGTTCTTGCTGCAAATTTGCTAATTAGCTAAAGGAATGTTTATGGGGGTTCTAGTTTGCCATGCATACCTTATCGGAAGGTAGAAAATAATCTTTTCGCAATATCTTGTCAGTATCTTGGTTTGCTATGGGAGAGGGTGTTACGAAGGGGCACGTACTCCTGTTGAACGCGCGGCCAAACTTGTAAACTACCGAGCGGAAGAATCGCGACGAACTCGAACCAGTTGTCTTGGTGGAATCTCTGTATTCGGTCGATAGTTCCATGGTTAGTTTAGTTCGGAAACCGAAGTTCTCCTGAACAGAGGAATACGGCTACCTATTACTTACCTTCTCCTACTCTGACGAGGGGACAGATTTTCTTCCGGTTCATCCTCTTCATCCATACGAATCCCATCAGCGCTGTCGCGTTCAGTTCGTGGCCACCCTTGCTCAGACGTAGCGTTAAACTATTGAGGTGCGACATGTCAGTTAACATGTCAGTTCAGACGTAAGGGAGCTTTGCGGTGGTCCGCTGCCATCAAATATCCGAAAGAAGAAAATAAAACGTTAGCGTATACTTACTTGCAAGCTAGCAGCAAGGTTGCCCGTTGAGCTTAACGCGTATTGGAAATGGCCAGGAGTCTCAGCTGCAGTTTGTGTTGGCGATGGTGGTCGATCTGTTATCGTTGACGTTGACGCTGACGCCGGATCCGGTGGGTTAGCCGGCGGATTGTAAGGATGTTCTAGGGCGGGTAGGTTAAAAACGTTGGCGTATAACGGTGAGCGAGGGCTTTGCAGGGCATGATGGTGATGGCGATTAGAACCCGAGTTAGCTCGAGCTGTCGACGGCCTCACAGCCAATAACCTATTCCGCCCTCGATCTTTTGGCGAATTCGTGACGTTGGTTGTCTCCATTCGGGTACCCTAAGTGCCTCAAACAAGCCGTCAGGGAGGATATATGTGTGTAGCTATGGGCCAAAGCGCTGCGCTAGGCTTCGGGCCGCTCCCGTAATTTGTACAAGCCGGCCAAAGCAACCAACACGGGTATTCACCGACTCGATTCGCGAAGAATCCTCATGTATGTTGGTGATTGAAATCAACAATGGAACCAACTTGCATTAAGTAAGCTAGCACTATTTGTGATGAAAAATAACATCCTATCCAAGGGGGGAAAAGAGGGAAAAAGTGAAGGCAAGCAAGGAGGGGAAGGGTGACGGTGACATGTAATCCGCGTCGAAAACATGCGTGTACTAGGTAATCTGGAGATATTATTTTTTTCATTGCAGTGATCTTTTCTGTTTTCCCTTTCTTACCTGCCTATTTCTTCGCTACTGGTCATTCCTACAGGTAACCCCGAATCCTATTGCTACCAAATCCCCTGTCGGTAAAAGTGGCCCGTCTGTCAGGCCCTGCTCGTTCATAGGCTGAAAGATGCGAACTAGGCCATCCCTCGTATGCGAAAGTCCAATACTCCTTACTGCGTTTGGATAGGGTAGCAGCAAGTGATATAGATATCTGCAGAGCTGAGGCACAGACAAACTGGGGAAGAAACGATTACTTTATTTTCGCTCCACTCATCGTGATCATCGTGACTACGTGGGGGTGATCTTATTAAACACGAGAACCCTTGAAAGGCCGTGCCGGTAGTGCTGATAGTGCTGCGGTCCGTGTCCCCTTTATCCTGCGTCTTAATTCCTTGACGCTTACTCAGCCTGAATTGAGGTAAATATCGTCTAAAAGCGAGGTAAATAAAATGTCAGAGATTCCCGAAAGAATGTTGCTATCAGGATTGTCTGACAAGATAATATTATAGCCAGCGTTCGAGTTAGTTAGACAACATCGGAAATGTCCCTAGCACGAGATTCTTCCCGCGCGCTAATAACGCTCACCAGAGAACTTTTGCTTTTTCGTTCCAGCCATCTGTCACTGATGCAGATTGGGAATCCTTTAGGTGGCGTCTTATCACTATCTGTTCTCACTAGTTCTATCTAGTTTCTTGCAGTAGTCCCATCGAGACTAAGGACAGAATTCCTCTCAGAGCTGAACCCATCGACGACACATGAGATCGATCCATAAGAGCTTCTATTATATGCTCACATTATAGGGGCATGACATGCCTTGGCAGCTCGATCATCAGTATAAGCACGTGGCACCTGGGTAGTACAGAGCGGCCCGCGAATATAGGGTCCCCTTCACAACTGCCTATCATAGCAATGAGCCGGTCACACTGCCGACGTTGCCGCAAAGAATGGCTGCAGCTCTACGTTACTCCACTGCAAAGGGATACCACTAAAGAGACGTGACACGTCGATAGATCCCAACAGCGTGGTTCATGCAAATTGTAATTTATCGTGCTATGTCGATGTAACCTAACCCCTTGCAGGTGAACCGGGCAACCCGGGCTAGTTCCTTCGGGTCCCTTTCCCATTCGCAATGTCTTCTCCAGGATTGTCCACTTGTGTTAGTTCGTTCTGATTGTTTCTCTTGCAGTAGTCCAAGAAGTTAGGCTTTACGCAACTTGGGGAATGTAACCAACTAGTGATATTAATCACTTGGCATAGTCTAGTAGAGTTGACGAGCTTAGGTTACGGCGCCGTACGTGTCCACAATACCGCCACCAACATACATAGGCTCCCGTCTCGTCGGGTGCTGAGATACCAGAAACAAGACGATTTATTGGTCCCAAGCTGAAAAGATGCTTTACAGAAACAAGGTCTTATAGGCTCTAGGAATAGCGTCGAGGGCGAGGGCGGAATCTATGAAAATAGTGCCTTATTATGTGGATTTTTCATGCTGTGCTTATCTTTCTAGCTTGGTCGAGGATTCCATAGACAGCACGATGACGGTTTGGTAAACTTATCTTTACCTTATATAGGACGGTAAGTACCGTATTGGGCCACCACCGCCGAGTCAGACTATACTCCATTCAGTGACCATTGTCAGACGACCGCAGCTGGATTGTCACTCACCTCCGGAGCCCGAAAGACATTGACGGACTGACTCAAGTTGTGATAAGAACAGGTCTATTCCGTGGCTTTGGTGAAGTTGGAGTTAGAAAAGCAATTCTCCTTCACCATTATATCACATCCGCTACGCCGTATCCCAGCATGTTAGCGCACCATCACGTCATTCTTTTAGGCTAATCCTTGAACATTACGGTTCGGTTCCGAGCCCCTTGTCTCTTCTATCATCATGAACGGAACCAACGGCCAATCTAGCTCGTATTCTTCTGCTTCTTCTAGTTTCGAGGAAATCAAAGATGCGGCGCTACCAAGTTCGATCCCGATCGCCATCTGCGGGATTGGTGTGAGGCTTTCCGGCGGCATCCGGAACGCTGACGACTTCTGGGATCTCCTTGTCAATGGCCGCGACGCGCGCGGACCGGTCCCGAGTAGCCGGTATAATGCTCAGGGGTTTGACGGTTCCCTCGATGGCAAAGAGCGTATCGAGACCAAATTCGGTTACTATCTAGAGGATGACCTGTCACGTTTTGACCCTTCTCTCTTCTCTATGACCCAACTGGAGCTGGAGAGATGCGATCCACAGCAGAGACTGCTGTTAGAAGTTACTCGGGAGTGCCTCGAGGATGCCGGTGAAGTGAGCTACCGCGGCAAGCCGATCGGCTGCTACGTAGGTACTTTTGGTGAGGAGTGGCAACATATGCAGAACAAGGATGCCCAGCAAACCGGTAATCACCTTGTTACAGGCGCCGGAGACTGGATGCTGGCCAATCGGATTTCTTATGAGTATAATCTTTGCGGACCGAGGTGAGCCATTCACCCGCTCGTATCTAATGACCCCTGAATCCCGACTGACTGTTGCGCCCATAGTATGGTCATCCGCACAGCCTGCTCGGCATCGCTGATAGCTCTACATGAGGCTTGTAGAGCACTCCAGTTCGGCGATGCCTCCGCTGCCGTTGTGGCTGGCACGAACCTCATTCTGGGGCCTGCCCTTACTGTGCTCATGACTTCGGAAGGCGTCTTATCTCCAGATGGGTCATGTAAGAGCTTTGATGCCTCGGCGAACGGCTATGCCAGAGCTGAAGGCATCACTGCCGTTTATGTCAAACGGCTTACGGATGCCATCCGCGACGGGAACCCTATCAGAGCGGTCATCCGGGGTACAGCAGCTAACAGCGATGGCAAAAGCCAAGGGATGCTGGTACCGAAGGGGGAAGCCCTCGAATCGCTTATGAGGAAGATCTATGCAGACGCAGGACTCAACCCGTCTGAAACTGCATATGTTGAGGTGCGTCTACCCCTTTACCCGCCAATTAGCCACTCAACGTCTAGCTAAACATGCTCCGAATATTATAGTGTCACGGTACCGGAACCTCAGTTGGAGACCCAATCGAAACATCCGCAGTTGGCGAGATTTTCGGCGCAGATGGAGTCTATATTGGTTCTGTTAAGGTTCGAGCTCTCCCTAAACCCCTTTTCCTTACTGCCTCACCATCTGCTAACCGAATTCTCTCGCGTCCTACTTAGCCAGTATGGCCAAGGATGGACGGGGGTATGATAATAGCCAAATATAGGACACTGCGAAGGTTCTGCTGGCCTCGCTAGTTTAATCAAAGCCGTATTAGCTTTAGAAAATAGAACAATACCCCCTAACATCAAGTTTAATACCCCAAACCCTAAGAGTGAGTCTAAATTTTACTGAAAGCCGGGAAGAACTGTCCGAGCTAAGGATTAATGTTGCAGTTCCATTTGGAGAAAAGAGGCTTACGGTGCCAACTACACCTACCCCTTTTCCGGCTGATAAAGCCGAAAGGATCAGTGTAAATTCTTTCGGTATCGGTGGTTCTAATGCACATGTAAGCGGTGTCACCGTATCTTGAAGCAGGCTTTACTCACTGACGCTACCAAAGGTCATCATAGATTCATTTCCCGGGTTGAGGGGACCTAGGGAGCCCCTTGAGGCGCCAAAGCGACCAGAACTCCTCATCTTATCAGCAAACAGTCAAAATTCACTGAAGAGGCAAATAGAACTATATCAAGACTATGCTATTCAGCATCCCTCAGCCGCGTATGACATCGCATATACGTTGGCTCTTCGCCGAGAACGGCTTCAGCATAGAGCTTTTATGATCAAATCCGGCGAGAAAATAGTAGACACTTCTACTACGCTCAAAACGTCTGGGAAGTCTCTTCGTAAAGTCACAATGGTCTTCACTGGGCAGGGAAGCCAGTGGGCTGGAATGGGGAGGGATTTATTCGTAACTAACGCTGAGTTTCGTGAGGACATTCATTATATGGATGACGTCTTGAGACACTGTGTAAAGCCTCCGCGATGGACAATCGAAGGTGAGTCTCCCCGACTCTCTCAGATTATCGTGTAACATGACGCTAACTAATTTTCTTCTTGCGCTTAGCTGAGATACTCAAGCCTGTTGAGATCAGCGACATAAATAAAGCTAGCTTATCTCAACCTATGTGTACCGCGTTGCAGATTGCTATTTTCCGCCAGTTCAAACGCCTCGGAGTCACGCCAAGTGCAGTCGTAGGCCACTCTAGTGGGGAGATCGCCGCAGCCTATGCCGCCGGGTACATATCGCTCGCGTTCGCGATCAAGACAGCGTATTATCGTGGTCTCGTTTCCTCGATGGATACTTCCAAGAACGGTTCAATGGCCGCCATTGGCCTTCGGCCAAAGGAGGTATCAAAGCTACTACCGGAAGGCGTCGTTATTGCGTGCGAGAACAGCCCCCAGAGCACAACCATATCTGGAGATCGCGCACTAGTAGAACAAGTTGTGTCCACGATAAAATCAGTCAAGCCAGACATATTCGCTCGCTTACTAAAAGTCGATATGGCATACCATTCTCGTAAGTGAAGCTTCAAACCAAACCCCCCCTGGATCTATACCATTAACTGTCGCCCAGATCATATGGGCCCATTAGCAAAAGAGTATCTCCACCTCCTTAAACAGGAAAAGGACTCTTCCCATAATGGCTCAACGCTACTATCTCACGCCATATTTATGTCAAGCGTCACCACCAAGGTAATAGACAACCCAGCTGACTTGGGTCCGGAGTACTGGGTAGCCAACCTAGTCTCACCAGTCCGTTTCAGCACAACAGTCAAGAACCTCTTCGAACTAAGGGGCGACTCCGATATCTTACTGGAGATTGGCCCTCATGGCGCCTTAGCCGGACCACTCCGCCAGATCTGCACCGCGGGTTCGTGGCAATGCAACTATGTGGCTTCACAGACCCGCGGCAGCGACGGCGCTGTATCCTTCCTAGCTGCCTTAGGTCGACTCTTCCAAGAGAATGTTAACATCGACTTCAGTCCACTCTTCACGGGCGGTCGCGTCGTCCCGGGGCTTCCGTCATATGCCTGGGATCATAGCGGCCTGTCGTTTTGGAACGAGAGCCGGCTTTCCACAGCGTGGCGACATCGCAGGTATCCCCACCATTGTATCCTCGGTGTCAGGGATACCCAGTCGCCAGATGCCGAGCCACTCTGGAGAAACGTCCTCCATCTCGACGATGCTTCGTGGCTCGTCGACCACAAAGTTTCGAAAGATGTTATCTTTCCTTTTGCTGGATACGTTGCAATAGCTGGCGAGGCAATTCGCCAAGTAGCTGAGGCTGATACAGGATCAAGCTACCACCTCCGCCATGTGGTCGTCCGCACGGCCCTTGTCCTAACCGATTCGAAGCCAGTGGAGATTATCACCACGCTACGTCGGAAACGTCTAACGGACTCAGACGAGTCTCAGTGGTATGAATTCAACGTCAGTTCCTACAGCGGTTCTGTCTGGATCAAGCACTGCACGGGAGAAGTCAAGCATATTGAGGCGCCTAGCAATACTCCATCGTGGAGCCCCAAGAAACTACCTCGTAAACTGTCGAGCCAAACATTCTATGAATCTATGGAGCACAACGGATTCGTGTACGGCCCCGAGTTCCAGTCACTCACAGATATAACTACATCAGCCACTGAACAGGTCGCCGAGGCCAAGCTGATCGATAAGCATAACCATACATCCGCACCATTCACTCTCCACCCAGTGGCAATCGACGGGTGCTTGCAACTGCTCATGATCGCCGTATCTCAGGGTCTCTGTCGCAACTTCGATGGCCTTTATGTACCCACATCCATCGAGGAGCTCATCATTTCCAAGGGCGCAGCAGAGATGCACGCGCGTGCTTGGACTAAGAAAGGCGACCTTCGACTCGGCGAAGTCGAGTTCGTCGCAGACGGGCGCCTAGCACTTCGAATGCGTGGTCTGCAACTAGCGCCTCTCGAGGATGACGACGAGACGACGGATTCCATCGACAAGCACGCCGCAGCGCATGTTCAATGGCTTCCCGATTTTGACTTCGTGGACCATAGAGCTTTATTCGCGGCGCCCAAGCCCGACCGGGTACATCTCAAAATGCAGCAAGAACTTTCGTTCCTATGCATGATCGAGGAGATCAGGAAGGTCGAAGGAATTGAAGCGTGTCAGCCTCATTTCGCTAAGCTCCGTGACTGGATGAAGAAAGAAATCGCGGATGCCGCTGATGGAAAAGGGTCGTTCCCGTTGGTGGACAACGCGACACATCTGCTAGAACTGAGCGCCTCAGAGCAGCTGGCTATGATCGATTCTCACCTCCAGATCCTCAAGACAGGGTACCATAGCGCACTATCCATCGGAATCAAACGCGTGTGCGACCACGCGGCGGAGCTTTTCTCTGGCTCGCGCGAAACCATCGATGTGCTCATGCAGGACAACTTACTTACGGAGATCTACAACCACACCAGCTTCGGATACGGCGACTTTGTGCGCCTGCTCTCCAACTCGCGGCCGAACCTACGCATTCTCGAAGTCGGTGCTGGCACGGGCGGTACAACCGAGCTCATACTGCGCGATCTGGTTGACGAGGGCGGGTTTCCTGCGTACTCGGTTTACACATTTACTGACGTCTCATCCGGATTCCTGGTCAAGGCACGCGAGCGCTTCTCATACGCACCTAATATGGAGTATAAGGTGCTCGACATCAGCAAGTCGCCGTTTGAGCAGGGGTTTGAGGGCGGAGAAAAAGGGTCGTACGACTTGATCCTGGCAGCGAATGTCGTCCACGCGACGCCCTTTATCAAGGAGACACTAGGCAACATTAAGTCGCTTCTAAAGCCGGATGGGATGCTGGTCCTAACGGAACTTCTTCCCACATTGCGAACGGCGAATTACATGTTCGGCCACTTTGCCGGGTGGTGGCTAGGCGAGACCGACGCCAGGCCGTCCAACCCTCTGATACCAGTTGAGCGCTGGGATAAGGAATTGAAGGGCGCTGGTTTCGCCGGTGTGGACTCGTTCGTCTCCGATGACGAAGAGCCCTACAATCAAATCGTCACAATCGTGTCGCGGCCACAGGCGAAACGCGCGATTCCCGCCAAGCAAGTCACCCTCCTATGCGAAGACGAAAAATCAGGCGTAGCCTGCACTCTAAGCACATCTCTACAAGAATCGGGTTGGGAAGTCATACCATGTCGCTTAACATCGACGCCCCCTCCCGAGCAGGACATCATCTCGTGTTTGAACCTCGAGAGCGACTGGTTCGTAAACTTGACCGAGGAGGCCTTCGCCAATCTACAGACATTTGCGAAGGCCCTCGGGCAGCAAAAGATCCTCTGGCTGACCCGACCGGTCCAGATCCGATCTAAGGACCCCCGACTAGCTACATTCATCGGCGTCGCTCGCACTCTGAGAGCCGAGAAGCTGCCAGGACTATGCACCCTCGAGATTGAAGCAAATGAGCCACGATTTAGGGACCTAGTTCTTGGCGTCTTGGACAAGATCCGCATGCAGGAGGACGTCGGAACGCTGGGCCCTGATCGGGAGTTCGCTGTTGAGAACTCGCAGGTTTGCATCCCGCGGTACCATCCTTTCTCCCTAACGGACCGACTGAAAAGTGGAAGCGGTGTTCAGGAGAAAACGCCAGCTGAGAACAAGAGGACGGCTCTAAATGTTGGTAAAGTAGGGTCCATGGAGACGCTCCATTGGATCGACGAGCCCCTTCCGCTAGAGCTGCCCGAGGATCATGTCGAGATTGAAACACGAGCAGTTGGTCTCAACTTCCGTGATGTCGTCCTTGCGAGAGGTATAATCGAATCCGGCACACCAGGCCGCATCCCTCTCGGATACGAACTCTCAGGTGTAGTCCGCAAAATCGGCTCCGCGGTCACAGATCTCGCGCCTGGAGACAGGGTCATGGCTCTATGTAATGGTTGTCTAGCCACCAGAAACGTGGCACCCGCCGAGATCGTCATGAAGATTCCCGATGACCTGTCCTTCGAGTCCGCGGCCACAATTCCCGTGTGCTTCGGTACCGTGATTTATAGTCTCATCGACATTGGGCGGCTCGAGCAGGGTCAAAGCGTGCTGATCCACTCGGCGTGTGGTGGCGTCGGTCTCGCGGCGCTGCAGGTAAGCAAAATGCTTGGGGCCGAGATTTATGCGACTGTCGGCAGCGAGAAGAAGGTTGAGTATCTCGTGAATAACTTCGGAATTCCGCGCTCCCATATCTTTAACTCTCGGGACGCGTCGTTCGCTGAAGGTATAATGCGGGAGACGGATGGCCGCGGCGTTGATCTAGTCCTTAATTCGCTGTCTGGGGAGCTGTTACACGAGTCTTGGCGTTGCGTGGCCAAGTTCGGCATCATGATCGAGCTCGGCCTACGAGACTCAATGGGTTCCGGAAACTTGAACATGCTGCCGTTCGCGAAGAATCGCTCTTACCACGGCGTGAACCTTTCCGAGTTCAGGGAGAGGCCAAAGTGGCTAAGAAGGTAAGTTTCACAAGAACAATTGATCATGTGTTAGTGCCTTGATTTCACGGTTCAGATATGCTTACGATCGATCAGGTTATTGAACTCGTTTGTCAACTTCTACAATCAAGGCCTGCTTCGGCCGATTGAGCCTGTTGCGACCTTTGATGCGAAACAGATATCGAGGGCGTTCCGTCATCTAGAAGATGGTGACCACCTTGGCAAAGTTACAGTATCCTTCCCTCCGCCAAGCTCGAATGTAGCCATCGAGGCCGTGCCTCAACGCCGCTACATTGAATTCGATCCTACCGCTACCTATCTTCTCGTGGGCGGTGTAGGAGGCTTGGGCAGGTCCTTAGCGACGTGGATGGTTGAGCGAGGCGCGCGGAGTTTGACATTCCTCTCACGCAGCGCAGGTCTTAGTGATGTTAGCAAGGCTTTGTTCCTGGAGCTAGAGTCCATGGGATGCGCAGTGACGGCGGTTGCCGGACGTGTCGACCAGATGGATGACGTAAAGGAGGCAATCAGCCGCTCGAGGTCTCCTATCAAGGGAGTGATACAATTAGCGATGGTCCTAAGAGTAAGAGCTCCCTCACTATATCAAATTTCAAATTGATACTAATAAAGACGCACAGGATATACCAATGGTTGACATGGAATGGTCTCAATGGAACGACGCACTTGCGCCTAAAGTCGACGGCACATGGAACCTCCACCGGGCGTTCGAATCGAGTAAATTAGATTTCTTTTTCCTTGCAAGTTCCCTTGTCAGCGTTGCCGATTCTCTCGGACAAGGAAACTACGTCGCAGCGAGTATGTTTATCGAGGCCTTCTGTCGGTACCGGCACTCCCTAGGCCTGCCGGCTTCAGTTCTCAACATCGGCCCCGTAAGGGACGTTGGATTCGTAGCTGAGAACGCCCACGCGATGCACAACATCAAGGCCCAAGGCCTATCTCTGCTTAGCGAGCGCGAGTTCTTAGACTTCTTCGAACTAAGTCTCCTGGACAATTATCCCGCAGACGCGAAGGTCAATGCGCCTCGCGCAGTCCCGCCCACACCGTGGTACAACAGTGCACAGGTAATAATGGGTCTGCGGGCAGAGCAAGGGCTTGATGACCTAAATAGCCGAACGATGTGGCGACGAGACCGGCGCATGGGTATCTACCACAATGTTCGCACCGAAGGCCCGGTCAAAGCCAACGAGAGTGATGCGCTGCAGGAATTCCTCTCGCGGGTGGCCGCTGAAGGCGGAACAGGGCTGCTAAAGGAAGCGAGCAGCCTTGACTTCTTAGCCCATGAGATCGGCAGAAAGATCTACGACTTCCTCCTCCGGCCCGATGAGGAGGTGGATACTAGCATGACTCTGGCGCAGATGGGGCTCGACTCCCTGATGGCCATCGAGTTGAGGAGGTGGTTTAAGGGGGCGTTCGGGCTCACGCTGAGTGCATTGGAGATCATCGGGACCGGAACGCTTGTCCAGCTTGCGGAACTGGTGGCAAATAATTTAGCTGAGAAACTTGAGAGTGAGTCCCAAAAAGCTATGTAGGTGGAGATAACCGTTTGTGTTCTTTCAGGGGTTATGAGTTGGCGGGAAATTTGTTTTTCATTGATCTATTACATGCTTGCCTGCCTTACGTACGACTTACAAGATTTTATCGCATCATAGCGGCTGTGGATTTAGTTATTATGACCTAACGAATTTCCTAAGTAGACCATCAGTTAAATGAAGTTTCCGTTGAATTCAATGACCGCACTTGACATGACCGCAACCTTCGCGATGGCGGAATCGAACCTTATAAAGTGCCATCAAAATAGTAACCTCCGTATCTCTCGAGCCGTTAACGGCGGCATCCTTAAAACGCATCCTTATAGAAGATAAGACAGAGATAGTATCTTTACATTTATTATACCCCTTCTATTGACGTAGTACCAGCCTGTTTTACCCTGTATCCAACATAGCCACAATTTTTATTTTACACGGATTCTCTAGCCCTAACTACATCATGCATAGGATAAGACTCTGGGTTAGGTATATATTCGTTATCAGTAACAATAGGAAGGTGGCGCGTTGAGCTTGACCTAGTGGAGGTGGTGTACTTGTCGTATTGATGGGCTACCAGAGTATGTTCTGGGACAGAAGCGCTGCCGAGATTCGTGAAACTCGCCCTAGAACTGTCACTACCGAGGAAACTTCTCGTTGTGGCAATAACAGATTCCCACGTTAACCCTCTAAAGAGGGAAGTTAATGTTGGGATACAAGCGGCAAGCACTCCGACACCACACTCAACCATTCCCCAATAGAGATAGAGGGTAATTACAACTAACGTCGTCAGACATATCTGTTAATCATTCTTTATCTAGGTAATGTAAGTAACTCACGAATGTCGTCAGCACCAGGAGCAAACCCGACTGCAATGACCTGAGCCGTTACGATAAGCCGAGTCAGGGATGCCGCAATAGAACTAAAGATGTGAGAATGTAACCAGAAGTTGTTCTGAGCTCGGCACTTACACAGCGCCTAGAAGGAATATACAACTAGTAGCAATTTTCCTGCCAGTCGATAGCTTCAAGCGCCAGATCTACTAGGAAGTCAGGTGGTTGACTTGCTCGAATGCGTATTATCTGCCAAAAATAAAGTAGAAAATGGGTTTCACTTACTAGTGGAATAGGAACAATGATGATGAAAACATCCATGATGAAGTCCGTGATACAGAGAGCTAAATCAGCGCCCAGTGTATTGACACACTCTGTTCTCATATCGTCGACCGCTCCCCAGATAGCCCAGAAATTCAGATTGCAATCGAAGATCGATTCAAACAACCAGGCTATCGTCCATAGGGCGACGAGAATAACCAAACCAATGAGCACAAAACGAACCCTACCTTTTCCAGTAGAGAATATCCGAAGGTAGAAGAAGAGGAAACTAGCTTTAATAGGTCCAAGGGCCAAGACATACAACAAAGTAAATGCATATTCAATCTAGTATCATTATTAGGTGATTCCAGATTTTATTCTCGCCGTAGATGCGATCACATACCTTGCTAGCCAGTGCAATTTGATCAGTTGCAATTTCGAAGGCATGGTCAGCGGATTCCGCGGGTACTTTCGTAGGATACGCAAGTGCTTCCTGTGAAACCCCATAAACCAGACAAATTCCAACGCCCAACGTCATGAGCTGTAGTATTCATCAGCTTGTGATTGAGACGGTTGCCTAATTGAATTGGGGCATACTGTGGCCGGCACCATAAGCCAGTCGTCTGGCTTCAGGGGTAGCTTCTGACGCTTTCTTAGCCAGAATCTTAACCCAACCACAACTATGTCTGCCACTGGTAAGCCCACTCCTGCGGCAATGACGTGGCCTGGTCTTTGGTAGTAGTGTTGGGACATTTTCGGCGGGGGATTCTCCTAGCGGAATAATGACTTGGTAGAGAGCTGAAGAAATCTAGGTAAATTTGAGCGATTCTGGAATATGATTGAACAGTGGTAAACTCATGGTGAGTTCAACTATCTAAACGATTAAGCACCAGGAAACCAATAAGTAATCCGTTGTTGATCATATTTGTCCGAGAGACATACATAAGATTCACAGCCTAGTAGGGCAGATGCAACAATTCCAAGGATCGACAGAATGCGATACCTTCCTTCTCAGCCAGCTTACGCATAAAGTGAGGGGTAGTAGACGGAAGCTCACCGGTGACTCGTCGGTTGGTGTAAGGTATAACTTAGAAGAGCATCAATGTCTTATATTCTCTGATATTCTGGGGCCAAAGCTCTCCTTTAAAGGTCGAGATACGAAACAGAATATTGTGGTTTGAACAAATGTCTCAGTTACTATAGGGAGTAGCCCTCTCTAGTTTTATCCATCCTTCTCTCCTAAACAGACCCAGCACTTTCAAGTTATTATCAGTGATCTCATACAGGTAGGTACCTATGTAAGTAGAAAGATCGAATGTTTACATTGTTCATATGCATCTGCACGTAATGGCCCATTTTCTCAGCAGCAATCCTTCTTATCCCTTAAAGTATTCTGGCTTCTTCTTTTACGCCGCCCTCGACGAGTGGCCTATCGGCATCAGTAATATGCCTAAAGCTGACGTCATCTATAAGTTGTCAGAAACAGCTCACGGTCTATTGTAAGAACAAGCGCCTACCTGATGGCAGAGGAGTGGCTCTACCCAAGCGGAATGCGAGGATGATTGTGTAGATTGAAACGGTGAAGAATCGCATGGTTGTAGGTTGAAATCGAAAAGTGTCAAGACTAGGCTCTTGAAGCAGTTGAAGCAGTTGAAGCTGGTCAGTTTTGGTTCAGATTTGCCTTCGACCTCGAGCTTGGGTCCAAGAGCTATATATGCATCCGTCACCACATAATAAGACTGCCTAGCGTGATACGAAGGTAGGGCAGCAGGTTGTTTCAGTTATAGGTTCATCTGAAAGGCTACAATCAGATACTAATCTGCAGATCCCCAACGGTTATCAGAGACCTCTTAATAGAGGGAAACCCAGGCTACCTCACCGCTCTTCATCTAGGATTTGAAGGTGGCACGGAAGTGACAGGTTAGAAGTAGCACATTGAATCATCTATATACCTACCTAGCATAGTAGGTTAGGTACTGATAACGTTTTCCTATCACTCAACTTTTGATATCATTGTAGCAGGTGCAATCATTAACTTTACTTCCTAACTTTCTCACTTACTTCTTAATCTAATTGCCCCAGTTCTCGAATAAAAATGCCTTCAAGTTCCCTACGATCTAGTACCCAAGCAGAAGAGACAGAATCTCTTCCTTTGGTAGAGAAACCCCATGCATATGGCCTGTTGTCCGTGGGCCGACCAAGCAAGATTACTAAGGCGCTGACTTGCCAGCGTCTATATATGTTTATCCTTCACCTATTGCTAGCAATGCTCGTAGTCCTAGTATTGGCCAACACCAGATGTCACGATAATCATCTTATTGACGGAAGAACTTGGTGTAAATCAACCCGTAAATTAAGTTCCTATTCCAGATGCTGATGATATCTAGCTCCGGCTCAGGAACACATAGAGTATGAAATCAACGCTGAACATACCACGAATCATAGCAGATATAGCAAATACTCAGGGCCACCCTCCACAGAGCAAGACAAAGCCTGGGATGAGCTCATGCTACGTAAGTCATTGTCCTTTGAAGATAATTGCATGACAATTAACGACGAGCAGCTGTTTATTTCAATGCGAGCCGTGAAGAGTTGGATAAAGCTGGAGAGACGTTCCGAGGCGAAGACGAGGCCGAACTTGTCGATGGCGGCTATCTTGTTAACCTTGGTGTATACCATGAGCTCCATTGCTTAGTATGTACTGTGGCTTAGCAGTTCAGCCGGAGTTCTTAACATTTCATAGCGGCAACTACGATTCTACCTATTCCAAGAAAGATATTATCCAAGCCTCGCGGAGAATCAAAAAGAATACATCCGACAACATCTCGGTTCGTATATCAACGAAAACCCCTATCCCTGAATTCCAATGCTGACGGCTTCACTCAGACCACTGCCTAGAGACATTGCGTTTGACTATCATGTGTTATGGCAATACTGCACTCTATTCCTTCTACTGGGACGAGCATAATCCAGCAGCCGAGAGACCAGTAACTAAATCTAACTCGAAATCAGTCTGTATAAAGTGGAGCGTATTGGAAGAATGGGCGTTTTCAAGAAAGGTCCCAACTGACCCTGCGTTTTTGAAGCCGCGGCGCCATGCGATGAAATCATAGGCACGGCTCTGGACCTTGGAATATGGTTGAAGCAGTGCACATATAGGTAGCGATGATTACTGGCTAAATTTCATGTGTAGCTCCTAGTGCGCGACACGGTGTTGAGGGAATCCTATATATGCTATGATGCTTGAAATTCATTTAACTGAATACTACACCATCTAAAATCTCGGGGACGGCGCAGTAGAGCGGACCCTATCTTCTCCGCGGTAGGTGATCAGCAAGTGCTAGGTGAGACAATGGCGGCTTACATTCTTACATGCCGCCACTTCGGAGGCAAGGGAGGAGACCCCGTTGACAACAAGCATGTTGTAAGCTCACCAACGGCAGCGGGCGATGGCCGCGATGTTCGCCATATTCTTTCAGGTCTACCGCGTCAGAATTGAACTTGATTTAAACTACTCGCCACTGAATAAGGACCTAACCAGGCCGAATAGTCCTATATTATAATTTGACGATGTCGAGTGCACCTCGCATGCGCATCGCCGTAATTGGCGGTGGACTTGCTGGAGCGACTGTTGCAAACGCCCTGATAGACGTTGGCTGCATCGAAGTCCACATCTACGAATCAGCCCCCGAATTCTCTGAACGTGGAGCGGCAGTCGGGTTATCCGTTAGTTCGCAGAACGCACTTATCCAAATATTCACTGATGATGTAAAAACGACTCTGCTGAGCAAGGCAGGGGGTGTCCGTATGAACTCAACTCGGATTATGGTAGTCAGTACCACTCCCCCTCAAGTTTCAGCTATCTTATAGGACGCAGCATTGTGAGATGTAGTACTTATCATCTTGAATCCTTCAGGGTGCAGGCCAAGCTGCTGGGAGTCTTGTCCTCGACCTGGCAGGTACAGATCCAGGGATCGTCCTTCATCGTGCATCCATTTTGCGCGAGCTACTTGCTCCATTACCGGAATCAATCTTACACGCTAATAAGAAACTAACTAAGATCGACACCAGCGATGAGAATATTAGATTAACTTTTGAGGACGGTTCTGTTGACAATTTCGATGCTGTCATTGGTGCAGATGGCATATTCAGTACGATCCGTCAACACGTCCTTCAAGACACCGAAGGGAAGTATGTAGCTTCCCCAGCCGGGTTCTGGGATAGTCGAAATCTAGTGCCGTTTGACAAGGCAAAGTCAGTTCTGGGTGAAGAGTACTTCGAATTAGATCGACAATATGGGTGGGTTGGTCCCGGGGCACTCATAATGCACGATATCTTGGAGAATCGCACCATGGTCCAATGCGTCGTGACAGGTGTTGAGATGGGCCCTCCACCTGATGGCCGGAAACGGCCTCTTACGAGGGAATTCATGGCAAAAACTCTAAGTGGCTTGCCAGACTCATCAATTGCCGGACGCATGATAGATGTAAGAGATCCCGTCTCCCTAGAGCGCTAAGATAACTTACATTCTTATAGCTTATACTAGATAAAAAAGACCCGCGAGGTTATTCGCAGTGGGAACATAAAACTACACCTACCTACTTCAATGGCCGAATCTGCATCGTCGGTGACGCTGCTCATGCCATGACGCCATGGCAAGGCTCCGGAGCTGGCCAGGCCATTGAAGATGCTATGATCCTCGGGACATTGCTCAAAAATGCCAAATCACACCAAGAAATTGAAGCAGCATTCAGCGCATATAGCAGTGTAAGACTCCCGAGAGCCCAGCGAATAATTGATTCAAGTAGAGAAACGGGCAAGATACTTTGCGGTCTGGCAGAAGACGTGGGCTTAGACCCGGAAAAGTTGAGAAAGGCGCTAGGGCCTAGATGGAACTTCATCTATGGGAAAAACATGGCAAGTTATAATTAGGAGGCTCTAGACAAGTTCAATGAAATTGTGAATAGTAAATAGTCTACAAGAGTGGGGATTGAGATGGTCTTTCTATCCTAATTGGAACTTCATAACACGCTTTTCTCTCATGAGCACCTCTGAGTCTTAGCTCCGCCGACTTCCTCCTCCTACCTCCTGAAATATAGACCCCAAGTCACTCAACGATACTCCATCCAAGAGCCCACCAACCCAGCAGTCATAAACGTAACGAACACCTTCGCTTGGGGGAACCCGGGGCCGCCGAACTCAGGGTCGACGCCCATGGTCCCCGGCGGAAGAATGCTCAGCAACCCGGCGATCCAGTAGATAGACCCCGTAATAGCAGCGGCCTTCAAGAACTCGCGGCGCAGCTCGGGGGTCTTGGCATCGCGCCACGTGTAGTACAGCGTCAAGCCGCTTAGGATGACGGCGAGGAGGACGGTCTGGGCGTTGTGAAATCTGGAAGATAGTTAGAACGTGTGTTTCCGCACGAGGTGAGATCGGGGTTTGTGTGTACGACACTTGAGGCCGCCATATATGATGGGCCAATTAAATGAGAAGAACGTAAACCAAGGTAAAAAGCAAGCAATTTGGCTGACTGAATGAGAGAGGTAGGTATCAATATGAAACCAATATAAAACAAACTTACTTAGCATGGGGCGGCCATCGAGGGTTAAACATATGTGTCTCGTTGAAGCAATCGGCGATGATAGCCCCAAAGCCCAAGCCCAGGGCATCGAAGGTGAGCAACAGGCGACCCAGCATTCTGTTTATTTCCGTTTTCCTTCGAAATTGAAATATGATGCGCTATATACAGCTTATATGTGTAACATATACCGATTCCACGTGATATATAATTCAGAAGCTGGTAGGTTAATCCGATGTGTTACGACATAGACGTATATCCTATATATGATATATGATGACCATCTAGGTTCTATAGTACATGCATGTCTCATTTCATCGCGCATTATTAACGCCGGCCTATCTCCGGCCCTACAAACCTACAGCTCTACTCTCTCCAATACGTCACTACTACCTAATGCATTCTACACTGTCATATTTCGGTAACACGAGCGCGCCTAGCTAGACGGATCTAGAACGCCGTACCTGGGAAAATAGGTAAAATGGGTACGGTGGGCTGCTGTACTGTATGCAGGTCGCTTGCCTTCACCTGATTAAATAGGTACTTATGTAAGCTTACTTACTCCATCGTCGGCTTTTCGGCGCTTCGCTGCTTCGGTTCATTTGATCCAATTGACGATTACATGTAGCTACAGCAAGGTTCCTTCGGTATGCTTTCCCCTAGCAGCCTAGGTAGGTACCTAGTCAAGTCCTAATCACTATTTCAAGGCCAATGTCAATTTCAGCAGATTGTTATTTGATAGCTATTGTAGACGCGAGGTTACGGACTTATAGTCGTTTCCGCTTTGTCCAAGGCACGAGTCCTGGGTTGAATCGTCCTGTTTAGTGGCTTACACGGCCACTCACTAAAATACAACATGCAAAGTAGGTAGCAAAAAACATCATAGCCCTTCATGGCAATTATAAAAATACACTTTGACCACTTTGCGCAACTGATTAGCAACGAGCTTCTCCTCTGGTCGGGCATCCCTTGGGGGATCCGTTCTCCCTGATGACTGCTCTGACTTCAGCAAATCTCTAGCAAAAATCCAGTAGCCTGCTAAGAACCCCCAGCCAGACTCAATTCTCCTTTGAGTCGAAATGTGAATGCAATGTATGTACTGAATAAATCACTGTTCTCGGTGCATCACTCTCTAGAAATCCTATCGCGTCTTTACTTGATACCGTGTTTAATTGCCGTTAGGTAACTCGTCCTTAGGCAATCCATACTCAGCTTCAGCGGCGACGACAGAGAATTGGCCACCAGCACCAGCCCAAATGATTTGTCGATCGCGAATGGCGCTGTTGTCGATGACCGTAGGGACCTCAATATCATCTGTGGTACCCTGGCCTGTTTGGTAGTTTGCAGAGAAACCCCAAGAGTAGACCTTGCCAGCTTCATCTATGGCAAAACTGGTATCTGTACCAGCAGCGACAAACTTAGTCTTGATACCTGTAGAGTTTGTTAGAGTGCTTTGTTCATTGGCCGGCGAGACGGGCAAAGACATACCTTCAATAACAGTAGGTTCCAAGAGAATTCGTGGCTTGCCATTGTCGTCGAACACAGCATTATCCTCGGTGTAAAGGCTTGTGGGGTGTCCAACTTGGTGGCCATCTACACGTCCCCATGTGAGCAGCTTTCCATCTGCCGTACGAGCGACTGAGTGGTGCTCTCCGCCGACAATCTGTTCAACATTCTGGCCTTCGAGCGAGTCAACAATATGAGGCTGAAGAACCATGGCATCATCCTCTCCAGTGTTTTCGCTGAGACCGGTCTGTGCGTAGTTGTTTAAACCCCATGCCCAGACTTGGTGGTTGTCGTCGATGTAGAAGCTGTGGTAAGAACCGGCACCAATGAGAATGGCACGATGCTTTCTGGAGAACTTCCCGCATGGTTGGGGGCTCAGACCGGCACTAGGACCTCCATGACGAGTAAGAGGCTTTCGGCCAAGCTGATATTGGCCTCCACTGCCCCAGCTGAAGACCTTGCCATTCTGATCCAGGGCTAAAACGTGATTAGAACCACAAGCCAACCTAGTTATGTTCTTCAGTCCGGGAATGATAGTGGGAACAGGTTGGATTCGAGTGTCTTCGCTAAATCCAATGATGCCGTCGGAACCTCGGAAGGTGCCCCAGCCATAAACCCAACCATCGTCCGTCAGGATAAAGGAGGCTGAGTCGGTAGCAGCGACTTGGACGATACGGGTGTCTTCGGGGAGCAAACTAAGATCGACAGGTCCAGGAGTGCTCTCCTTCGGGTTAATGCCAGTGTCATCATCGTCATCATCGTCCGAAGCATCGTCAACGTCTCGGGTGCCGCCCTCCCAAAATGTATCACGGCCCAGCGCCTTGTCATCGTTGACACCCCAAGTTAGGACACGCTGATCGTGGGTCAGGGCGATACAATGCATGCCACCGCAAGCTATGTCGACTACGCCCTTGAGGTTGTGGTTGATTCGCGGTCGCTTCACGTCGATGGGCTTCTTGCCGTCGTACTTCAGACTACCAAGACCAAGCTCGCCAGATGACCCCTCACCGAAGACGAAGACATCAAGTTGCTTCGAAGGCACCTCGTTGATAGGAAGTGTTCGCGCACCGGGACCACGGGTACGCACTACATGCTTGGGAGCGGGCTTGGGGGCGGGCTTTGGAGCGGGCTCAGGAGCAGGTTGAGCAGTGGTCTTCTTTGGAACAGGTTTAGCTGCGGCCGTTTTCGTAGCAGGTCGAGCCTTCTTAGTAGTAGGTCGCGAAGCAGGCTTAGGGACGCGAGCCTTTTTGGCCGGACGTTCCTCCTCAGGTTCTTCATCTTCGTGTTCTTCCTCTTGATGCTTTTTAGCTGCAGGACGACCAGGTCGGGTTTGCTTCTTAGCTGGTGCTTTGATAGGTTTCGCATCTCGGCCTTCATCCTTTTTCTCTGCCTCTTCAACATCTGCTCTCTTTCGCTTAGACGCGCGGGGTTTAACTGCCTTAAGAGGTTCCTCCCCGTCTTGTTCACGACCACGGTCGGCAGCTTTCGCCTTTGCTTGACGAGCAGAGGCTCTCTGGACTTTGGTCTCGGCTTCGTTGTCGATTGTAATAGGTTCACCATCGAGCAGGCGACCCCTATCGGCGGCTTCTGCTACAGCTGCGGGTGCAGCTGTGGGCTTGCGGGTTCTAGGAGGCATTTTGGATAGATGTTGTGTTGCGTGTGTTGTGTATGGTATAAACGTCCAAGAACGGATAGAATTAGAAGGAATCTGAGTCCTTTTGTGCCCGCAGATGTGTGGTTGATGGAGTTGGGAGGCGAATAACAGGCTGATGACGAAGAATGGTGTAAGGTACAATGACAATGGGAAGACGAATTATAGGTGAAGTGCGAGTGACTAGATTGATTGCCAGTTGACCTGTGCATGTAACGCAATGAGCGCGTCTTGCCCAGTACAAGGCAGGATAACAGGTTGTTAGAATGAGGCGAAAGTAGTTGACTGTGAGTTTCAAACCAAGTCCAGGGTTGGTCTTTTGTTTGCCTCGAACTTGACTGTCAATTGTTCCTGGGAGAAACAAAGAAAGTGGACGTTCGCGGTAATGGATTGTGTTGTGTGAAAGAAAAACGCGCTTGTGGAAATTTTATGTGAAAAGCTGTGCTCAGCTTGCCCAAGGCCGCATGCAGTTTACTGATGTAACGCGGTACTAGAAGTACAATTGTACCCAAACAATACTGTGCATGTAATGATCGATCGCGCCAGCCCCACAATAGCTTTTTTTTCTTTTTCGCTACAGCTCTTGTGGGTCCACGATATCCAATCAAATATTAGATCAGCTAGAACAGCTTCTTCACCGCCCCGCACTGACCTGATTTTTACCTTGGGTGACTTTGTCGATTTAGGACTTTGATCCGGCAGAAAATTTGGAAAATCGATAAATTTGGTCAATTGAAAAGCGGTGGATGATACAGATGTGCAAGGTGCATACCTGTACATGTATGCTTCAGATACATAAGCTTCAATGGATTTGATTTTTTCAATGCGCTGAAAGCGGTTGATTGTCGCAATTGTATACCAAATATTACCTGCATTGTACTTATTTCAATCGGTTTGATTATAGTTCCTTGTATGAAAGAGCTACCTAGGTACCGAAGTTTAAAGACTTTTGTAAGTACTCGCGTTTTACGGTAGTCTTCGGATCAATTTTAATGGACAGCGATACATACATTATGTACATATGTATTCCCGTTTTCGCCATTGACCACTAAGAATCAGCCAATCATGATTCTCAGCGATGACACATCTTCATGATTCTTCTCAGATATCAGACGATGAACATATGTTTTTAAAACTGCGCAAATTTGAGATTTTTTATTTCGGCCTCTTGTAATAAACTACCTTACGAAGTTATGGTAGATTGGGTACCTAAGTTAGGTACTTGATCGTTTAGAGGAGCTTTTATGAATCACATAGCCTCTGCCGAAAAGAATACGAAAACCATCGTATTGCAACTACCAGCGACCTAACTCCATGCTCCAACCATAATGACTCCATGAAACCCTATTAAAGATTGCTATCAAGCTGAAAGTGCCACTTCCGCCCAGCATATGATCTCAGACCATCATAGTAGGCGTAGCCTATTTCTTCGTGGTGAAGTCGGTCTCGTTCGGGTTCGAGCCTGAGTCGGCTCGCTCGCACGTGCACGAACCAGCGGGACGAGAACCGCATGCGCAAGTGCTACCGGCGACGGGGAGATTCTCGGTTGCCGCGTTCTCGCAAGTGCATTGGCCGGCCGGCCGAGCGCGGCAAGAGCATCGGGCGCCGCTTAGGGTGTTCTCTACAGGCGCCTTCTCGCAGGTGCATTCGAGAGCAGACTTCTGACCGCACGAGCAGGTTGCTTGCTTGGCTGTAATGAACAGAGTCAGTTTGCATCTTATAATACGCGATGTACTCCTAAGGTACGGGGGAGAGCTTCAACTTACCGCAGACACACTCGCCCCCAGTGTTCTTACCACAGCAGGTAGGAGTAGCCTTCAAGACTTCGGTTGCCATTATGACTGAATATGACGAAGATCGGATGAGAGTAGGAAGATTGTTATGGGTATGTTGGTTTCACACTGAGTGCTGGTGATTGTCTTATGAATGAAAAAGCTCTTCGTGTTTTGCAATGTCTTGAGAACTGAGAAAATAGAAGAAAGGCAATGGGTATTTGTAGTTATAAACCATTGCCTCCATCTGGTCGAAGACGGACCTATTCCTATCAATCCAAGTCTGCCACTGACATCACTGGCTGAACTCTGTTCAAGAGATAGGTAATCATGTCTACTCTGATTGGACGAAGTTGTCTTTGACATAGTACCGGTAGCCAATCATGGGATTTGTGATTACTTCGACTGGGTCTTAGCTGGTCTAAGGGTCCGCGCCTAGAAGAGATCCAGACCATCTGCTGACCTATTGAGGCTGAGATTTCCAACCATCACCAGTCCTGCGACCCTGGATGGTCTGATTGATAGTGCAGTGCAAATCAAACGGCCTACCTCACCGATTCGTAATTCCATCATCTATCATTGGTCGCCTCTCATTTGTTTGCTTGGATTGTGGATTGTCCGAACAATATGTCGGTAGGTAGCTTTCGGACCTTTTGGCTTCGATCTGAATGGCATGGTTCAAGTCAGGCCCAGACATATTGACTCTTTCACCTAATCGTATTCGTACTGTAATATCAATTGCATCGTCTCTTATATTTGAATTGGGTATCATTAGACCTAGAACTTGTTATAGCCCCTAATGATGTTTATTTGAGGGATGTAACGAACCCTGCCCAAACACATTGTTGACCTCCTCGTCGTAACTACAATCTAACTCCCTCCGGTTAAGATGTCTTGGATATCTGGCGACATGAATTCCAGTACTTATTAGTTCATAAACTACCGAGAATAGATTTAGAAAGATCAGGTAGGTATTTGGCTTGAGAAGGTGAACCTTCGGTAAATCTTATAAGACTACCGGGACGGGTTACACAGCGCATACTTCTCCGCACCGTTACCTTCGGTCCAACCAAAACAGCCCAATATATTGCAGTAACTAGAGCAGGACAGCCGCAGTATGTATGAGGGCTCGTGACCAAATAAAGCTTGCTCCCAAACACATCTATATGAACCTATCGCCAAAGAAAACAGAGCATATTCGGATATAGATGATATATTAACCTCAATATAGAATGTGAGGAGATACCGCGCTCTAAGATACCTACTGTGGTAGAGTCTACCTCTTCCTATTTAACGCCTGAATTCGGGTAATTCGAAACAGGTAGCACGGCATATATTCAAGGTTGGCCCAAGGTCGCACGAAAAGGCAGACAGTTCCAACGACGTGGAGTGTACAAATTTTAGAAGTCTCGAGTTAGGAGTTCAGGATACTCTTCGCTAAGGCGTGTGTAGTGATAATCTAATTGTGTATTTTCAGGATGAGGTGCGTAACTGTGTTACTGGTAAATCTAGGGGATTAGGATAACACGACCGGTTCAGGTGTGTGCGTACTCTACCTTAGGTAGGTAATATGACAGTCTCTGGGCAGTTTCTGGCGATGATAGGGTAATAACCTGCATAAGAGAGTTGATGTCCCGTCCCACGTGGTAGTATCGAGTGAAAGAGGCGAGATACAGCCTTCAAATGTCATTGTGAGCCAGTCTCGTTCCACTTGAGTCAGCCTCATCCGACATTGTGTAATACGTCAACGGACTGGGAAATTGCTTCTCGGTTAGACCTATTCCAACTTCCACAAGGTGATTAGAATGCTCTTAGGGATTGTGCTATGCCGAAACGTTGCTAATTTGATAAGGTGCACCGAGCATGGCATGGTCTGGTATAAAGATAGAAGTATGCCAAAGACGTAGTCCAGGAACACCAACCTTATCATGCCTCATGACCTTGATTCTACGCCGAGGACCTCGTAGATGTAAAAGAGAGATACTGAGAGTACAAGCAGCTTAAAAACTCCCAGCATGGCACCCCCAAAGCTACTACGATTACTTGCACTAGTAGGAACGAACGCCGTTGTAGCTCAGATCTTCGCGAACGGCCCCTTTCAGCTACATATCAGCAGCCTCTTCAATGCATCCATTGACGGTACTGTTTCCATTTTATTTCATCTTACCTAGCATGCTTTCGAATTCATTAATCCTGACTTTAATTCTCAGGCGACGTATATCCCTGCCAAGATACACTCGCCCTCTGCTTTGAGGGAGGAGTCCTCACGACGCCGTCGACGGGCGAAGGGTTTATCTTTACATCGCGCGGGAAGGAGGACTACACGGCGGGGTACCTCTCGTGGCGCAACGACACCAAGCAAGCCGCCTCAAACCCTGCGAATACAGCCACGGCATACGGGCCGATCGGCCTGATCTACGACCCGGGGACGAACGTCGCCGTGCCCGTCCTGAACCAAACGAGCACGGCCGAGACATTCGGCTTTGACTCTGAGACAGGCAATCTGATGATGGCTGGGATTGACGACACGGCTATGAGTAATGGTGGTGGAAATGGTACGGATAGCAACCCGAACGGCGGAGCACGTGGTCGCAATTATAATAACTGGTATCTGTGCTTCGTCCAGCTGGACGAAAATAACCCGCCTGAGACGCTGGTATCGTGGGTTCTGGGTGCTAATAGGGGTTGGCTCCCGACGAACCCTACTTGTCAACCTATTAACATTACCATGCAGACGAGTGCGGTGGGATATGGTGATCGGACAGCCAATTTCTGACAGGACAAAGTAGAGGCACGGGTCAGGTTGATGTTAGACCCTCGATAGAATTTAATGGAGGATAACATCACACTTAGACCAATGGGGTTTGATGACCTCGAGTTACTAATGAGTACCTTAGGTAGGTTAGGTAATCAAGTACCTGTATGTCAATTATGATGGATCAGGAATTTTGGCTTCATGTGAAAAGAATACTTGCAATTTAATGGCTCCCCGGAGCCCATTAATAATAGCTATACCTGCTAGTCAAAGACACAACTTGCTAGATAGTGTCCATAAACCGTAGTTGCCTAGAACGTCGCGATTGAGAAATAGGAGGGTGACCGAGACATAGTCCCTCACGAAGACAGCCTTAGAGAGTGGTAGGGCTCTGGAACGGCCCCCGGATCCGAGATATCCGGAAAATGCGTTCCTGATCGGCAAACGAACCAGTCCTGGGGGCCGAATCACAATCTTGGGGTATCACAGACAGCGCCCCGAATCTTATATACAGAACGTGGTTCAGACCTACATATGCGGAGGGAGAGAATAGCGGTGTCGCTATCTCGTAGTTGGTCCGCGCCGTCTTCTCGCGTGGTCGTTTCTAATAATAAGCGTTGTCTCAGCATCTAATCGGCGGGTTGTTTCGGTAAGGATTCAATCGGTGCTACCCCGAGGAGACGGGTCAATATAGATGGAACGGGGATAATCTATCGAGGTGCAGCTTTGGGTTACGAGCTGTGCGAAAAATTTTGCCCTTTTGGTTGGGTGTTGGAGATCGAGGTGCTCAGCCAACCCCAAATGTGAGCGAATCGTAGCGAATTGTCTCGACCCGACTCGTATTTGCAGTCAAGCTAGTCTCACTGCACAGTAATACCTTGCAGATTTCCCTGCAGAACACGCTGCCAACCTGCCATCGACCGTCGAACGATGGGACGTTCGCCACGCCAAGTAGCAATGCATACGATGTACGAAAACTGACATACACTGACAGCATTGAACTATTGATTAAGTCGTACGAAGTCTTATTTTTGGCCCCTCAAAATGAGTGGTTGAAATGGTGAGAATCAACCGACTGCTTGCATCATGAAACATCCACCACCCGAATGCACGAGGCTCGGGCAAAAGATGGCGAGATGTGCCTTTTGTTTTCGTCCATGCTGACAGGAAATAATATATTGTCTCTCAATCTAGCTCATAAGGCTCTCGACTTGGCGGGTTGCATGGGACATGGCCGTCATGATTGCATACCTAATGCAGGTCAGCCATTCAACCAATGCGACTTGTTGTCTAGGGGCTATGCAAATCCGGTTTTCGTATTGGCCTACTAGAAAGTGCGGTGGGCACACAGGTAATCCCACGATACGCCAACGTCATCGCTAGAAAAGCGGCTTGATGTAACTCTAGGTAGGCAAGAGAATCACCTAAAAAAGGTACTTCGTATTATCTTATAGTACTGGTCTCCCGCACTCATCGGGTGCACTACTCGATATTTCTTCCTAGTAATGTAATCTTTAGTCCACAATGAATTGGTACAGGAGTTCGACGGTGATCGCAGAGCCCCCAGTCATAAAGCCCGAGGGCGCTGGTAAGAAGCTTAGGAGAAAGCTCCAGAAAATCGGTACCCAGCAACGCTGGTACAGGCATTCCAACGACCAAAATGACGCTAAGAAAGCCGGAACTACCGTCATCAATACGAATAACAAGACGACTCCTAAGGTGATTCCAAAGGCAATACCAGAAACACCTGATCCCAACGACGGCAAATGGCTCGAGCAGCTTCGCAAGAGCGGTTATCTCTGTCGTGCCCAGCCTGCTGTGCAGCCCGGCCACAAGCCACAACGGCATTCTATGGCAGTTATTCCCGAGTTGGCGCATCTCAGCGTCAATGAAGAAAAGCCGGGGAAAGAAATTGACAAGAGGGCTTCTTGTATCACTCCATCTTCTACATCCACGGTCTCAATATCGAGACGGTACGCGAAGACACCCGTCTATCAAATCGGGCAATTAGAAAACCGCTCAAAACGAGAACGTGAGGCTACTGCAGCCCGCAGGGTGTCAAGTGTTGAGAAGATCGCCGAATCCTACAGGGCTTTGCTAGAGTCGAGCTGTGCCATTCTGAATGAACCTTCATCGCCGTTGCATCCGGAAAACGCTCATCACGCAGAAGCAAACAACTATAGCACTCGAGAAGACACCATTCATGAGATCCCCGAGAATCTATCGGCCACTGGATCTCCTCATTCTGACGATGGCACATTAGTAGCCTTTGAAGAGGAGCGTGTGTCACCCGAGCCGCCTTCACCGCGAGTTATTCGTCATAAGGGAGAATTGATTCCTCCACCAAGACGAGCATCGCCTGGAAGCCACAGCTTACAGATCTGTCTCGACCTTCTCGGACGTGAATTATCCTCCGCTGTCAGCGGCCTATCTCACCGTCCTAGTGCTGAGACATCATCACTGCAGGTGTGGGTCATGATAGAAGCTTACGAGAGACTGCGGGACAAGATCTTCGATATGCATCTAGACCACGCCCAAGAGAGGGCATTGAACACAATGCTCGATACGTGGATCAAGGCGTTATATACTGTCCATGATAGGATGACTGGATGTGATGGGCATGGAAGTGAAAGTGACTATGGCGAGTAAGAGCCCGAGAGGTTCACCATTTATTCATCTACTTCGGTCTCACCAGTTTTACTTTGTAATGATACAAACACATGGAGGTTGCATTTCGGTGTTAAAAGGCGTGTTAAAAGGTTGTATAGGAAGATTTAGATTTAGCTAAATTGGCGGTTAGAGGGGGATACCGGGGGATACCTGGGCCGCCGGGGTTTTTAGGTCTGGGGAATGGGGCAAGAATGGCATGTACGATCAACTTACATCTTACATATGAAGTAATTGGTAATGACATTACGGAGATCATGACTTCTTGGAAAGAGCCCCACCATTCTTGTGCTACAGAAGTAATACCCCGCGGTATACCTTATCTAATCTAAGACACTTTAATGAACTAGACGCGCTTCGACGCGTACAAACATTGAAAGCAATAAGTGTAATGCCGCATTTAATTTCTCTCATCACACTGCTGTCGAGACCACTACAGGAGCCGGGAAAATATTCAGCAGAAAACTATCCTCCTCATACCTGTTGCGTTCCTTTAGATTTATTAAGAAGAAAAATAAGGACTATATAATCGGTCATGCCGATCATCAACCGCCGGCTCCAGTCCACCAGCGAGCGCAATCGCAGCCGCCCGAGTACCTCGTCCTCCCGCGCCCACAACGATGGCCCAGTCGAACTACCCGACTACGAACCCCTCTCCACCCCTCTCAGCGCCGACGCCATTCGCGCGCTCTCCCAGCTTTCGACGGATAAGGACACGCGGAAGTACGAAGAGCAGCTGAACAAGAGCATCGAGCTACTCAGCGCCAGCGTTAGGGACCTAAACGACAAGTACGCCGAGCGCAAGGACAGCCTGAAGCGGCTGCAAGAGAAGCGCGGCCAGAACGGCGAGAAGAACGACCGCGAGCGCGCCGAGGAGAAGGCCGTGCTGGCGCTTAAGAACGATGTCCCGCGGCTAACGGACGAGTGCGACCTCGCGGTCCGAAGCGTCATCGACTTGAAAGTCGAGCTGGAAGACGGCAAAGTTGCATTGCGGGAGACGGCGCAGAAAGTCGAGGATGAGGCTCGAACGCGGCGAGGCAGGGCCGAGGACGAAGATGACGATATGGCGGATGCCGATATTATGGGCCCGATAGCCGTGCTCAAGGAAACCAAGGCGAAGGCTGCCGAGAACTACGCGTCGATGACTCTGTACGAGAAGTATGGCGTGAACAACGATTATATCGGGTTCAAGCGCCTGTGGCATGATGCCGTGCACGGAGCCGATGGCAAGCCATTGCCCGACGCGTCGAAGTGGTTTTCTCAGAATGGGGGTGATGATGAGGCGGATGATGATGATGATCTGATTGTTGCAGAGGAACACCTGGATATCCATTGTCCCTTATCTATGGTGGTCATGCAGGACCCGTACACAAGTACAGTCTGCAAGCATACCTTCGAGAAGGATTCCATCGTCCAATTCCTCAGAACTAAGCCTGGCGGACGCGCACGTTGCCCGCAGACGGGCTGCAACAAGGTATATACGGCCACTATCGTAGTATCTATACTAAGAGGAGGGCTCTAACTTGTCTATAGGAAGTTACAATCAATGATTTCCATCCTGATCCAGTCATGCTTCGTAGGATTAAGCGGCGACTGGCGACGGAGCGGGAGGATGACGACGACGACGACGACGACGATGATGATGATGAGGGTGACAATATTGACGGTGATGGTGACTCGGAGATGATAGGCACACCAGGCGGCAGTGTCAAGTCGGAACGAGATATCAAGTCAGAAAAACAAGGCAGAGGAAAAGGGAGACGATTAGTTGAAGAGATTGAAGATGAAGATGACGAAGATGATGAAGATGATGACGAGGAAGACGGTGAAGTGTAGCTCACTAACATGACCGTTAGTCCTGTTTGCTAAGATAGGTAGTTTAGACACTCGCCATGATGAGAAGAGGAATTGCGTCGGAAATGACGGGAATTACTTCTCATGAATATTACCGCTAACGGCAGGTTATGACATTATTGTCTGGTCTAATCTATGGTTTCTACATAACCCAAGCCGTGCTGCCACTCTATTTACGGGCTCTAATCTAAGCTCTACTTCGAGTATATCCTCTAACCCCCCCTATACCATCTATAGTCTATAACTTCGCACCATTCTTCCTCCACTTAAACTTCTCATTCTCCTCCTTCAGCGGCCCAGCCTCGTGGCCTATCTGTCCCGGCCCCTGGTCCCCGGGCGCGGTCGCTGTATCGCTCTTCTTCGGCGCGCTCTTATAACCATCCTCGACATTCTCCTCATTAACAACCTTCCCACTCGCATCCCTGCGAATCCCCAACTCAAGCAGCTTCGCAAACACCTTCGAGAAATGGTCAAAGAACAAATCCTTATCCTTGGCATACTTCTCCACCCACGGCCTGAACGCCGGATCGCTCAGCAACGCCATATCCGTCGGCAACATCATCAGTTCCTCAGTCTTCTCGCCATCCTCCGCCGCCAGATCCGCGTCCTGCTCCACGTACACGAACTGCTCGACGCCGTTGGGCAGCCGCTTCTTCTTCCAGTCCTTCTCGTTCGCGAGCAGCACCTTGAAGTACTGGTTCGAGAACCGCGTGGGGTTGTTAACCCACTTGCCCTCGAAGCCGCTGCGGTCGCTATGGCACCGCCCTAGATTGTGCGCACCCGACAGCGCCACGATCTCCCGGTCGTCGAACCCCATGCGGTAGAAGACGTGGCGCAGGTGCTCCGCGCCCTGCGCGCCGTCCGGCAGTCTACCCCGTGGGGGCACTTTGCTATCGTCTGTGAAGTCGGTGCGGCCGCCCTGCCAGGGGATCTCCGGGCCGCCCATCTCCCGTATCGCGACGACGGCAGCGAGCGTCCACAGGTCCGCGTACGTGATCCAGGGGAACCTGGCCTTGACGGGCTCGAGGAAGGCGCGCGCGTGCTGCAGCCCCGCGTTGGCCGGGTCGCCGCCCTCCTTCTCGTACCGCATTCCGGCGCCGTTGGAGCCGCCCGTGTTCGTCTCCTTGCAATATGTGCCCGCGGAGTGCCACGCCAAGCGCACGAGGACGGGGCCCGCGGAGCCGTCGTCGTAGTCGGGTTGGCGGAGGAGCTTCCGGACGGCGTCCTTTACCTCCTCGAGCTGTGCAGGCGTGGGTTGCGGGTTACCTTGCGCCATGATGAAGCACGTAGATAACAGGGTCGAGTTCGATCGGATGGGCCCTCGCGATTCGGCTTTGTCTCCTTCTCCGCCCTCTCCAAAATGATGAAGTGAGGCAATTTGACAATCCCCGTGTAACTAATTCCCCCCAAACTTCGCGGCTGATCTGTGTGCTTCGTGGGGAGGCGAGAAGGGGAAAAATTGAAAAGATTAGATGAAGCTATCCATGACACGCACTTTATGGCGAATCGAAGCTCGGCGAATTGTCACCGAGAGCCTCGGCAGCGCCACTACCGATGGCGCTAGATTTGAGCTAAGGTTTTGGCGCTGTCATAGTCAGCGATCCACTTCTGTGATGTCAGTGCATGTCAGTGCATGTGCGTTGATCTCTGGTAGGAAACTCCGAATCGATTTGGCACAGTGGTCTCATTCTATATCGCCATTTATCTTCCATCTTCAGTAGTATATTCGAGAGCGAGGTTTTAATGGAAAGACGAAGGATAATGGAACTCGTATTTACTTAGTATCCATGTTCAAGTGACATATGACAAGAATATTAGGGAATTAGCAAAGCTGATAGATACGACCTGAGGCTTCCCGGATCCACGAAGACCTTGGAACCAACATACGGAGAATCTTTCAGAGCTATGAATGCATGAGCGGTGTTCATACGACCACATTATCTGAGATTTCATCTTATAATGACCAAATCAGGACACAAATCGTGTACACTCGGGGTGGGTTTTCTGATGATTATGTTTATTATGTACTAAGCGACTAAGTGTCTCCAATACCAGTATGCTAAACGACAGGAGAGATGGGTATCATGTTAGGAAAAAGAAATTTTGGAGTGGGAGACATACAAAAGTCCCATTGTGCGCTTGATGAATGCCTGGTCGACGGAATTAAAAGTGAGTAGAGAAATGGGTAGGTCTTAGAAATGCTTAAACCCTAAGCAGAGTTCGTGGATCTCCTCCATATCATGAACGCCGCCACTGCTGCACAAGTCATTGCTCCTAGAGCTAGATACAAGCTCGTCCTATCTGGCGGCGGTTCCTCGCTCTTGGGGAATGCCGTGCTGGGATTCGTCGCGGCCTCAGCTAAAGCCACGAATAACTCGCCAATGCTATTCCATGTCACGCTTACATGAACTGGCTTGCTCATCATTAAGCTCGACGTATACTGGTCCGGTTGCAACTCGCTTCGCTGAGTTGTCTTGTCCTTGTCAGCCTTCAAAGCCGTGTAGATCGAAGGTAGATTATCTAATTGCGGATAGCGTTTTCGAAGATCAACGATATGAGAAAATGAATCCGGATCCGATGAATCATACGCATAGCAAATTAAGTCGCAGGAGTCTAGCCTGACTTTGTTCTCCAGTACAGCAGGTTCAAGCTCCCCAAGTTCCTCAAGAATGAGATAACATTGTTTGCCACCCTGCAGTTCGACACTGTTTACAGCTCTTCTGGGTTTGATGGTTGGATTATACAAGCCATCAAATGGTCGGTTGAGAAATGCGTCTAGAAGAGATGATTTGCCCGCCCCTGATGCGCCAAGGATATAGCACAACACCACATTCCGTCCAACACGACCAACGCGTTTTCTCCTTTTACGAGGTTTCGTTACCTTCAAAGCAGAGGCGAGAGTCTCTCTAGTATTCGGAGGCTCAAACCCTAAGTATGCGAGATACTCCAAAGTAGTTTTGGGTTCAAGGAATGTCGTCATACTCCATTGGGCCAGCCACCCTTGTAGAGTAATATGGCCAGCTTCGTTGCGAACAGTTGTAGACGGAAACGAGGATTCTACCCAAGAGTGAGGGAGACCAGGGGTGGGAGCGAACAAGGCGTCGAGTTCTTGGTCATTTAAGCCTCCATCGTTATCCTTATCAAATAGTAGAAAGAGGTCCATGAAGAACCGATAGCCAGCTGGACTCAGCTCAGCAGACGCATATTCTGGCACGTCGAACTTGGGATGGATAAAACTGTCCTCCAAGCTCAAGCTGTCGGTGTAATGGTATTTACGCAGAATGATCCAGATGGTCTCATGCCGGCCCTTTTCAGCGTATATCTTATTTAGCTGAAGGAAGCCCCGCATATCAACCCCTTTCGTGGTATCGGATCCAGGGACAGACTTCGCGATCGATAGCTTGATATTAACCAAATCCTCGGGGGACAAAGGCTTATCGAAACACTTGTACTGAAATTCCTGGATCTCTTTATCATTCAAATATCCATCCTGATCCTTGTCGCAGAGGTAAAATATCCTCTTCAAAGCCGACACACAGGCTGGCTTCAGGTTCCCTTCCTTGTAGTCGAAGAGCGGGGCGATGGGATGCGTAACTGCTTTCTGGCAGAGGAAGAACGTCTCATTAACGTTATGGTGTTCTCTAGCGCTCGCTCGTATGCAAGAATCGATTTCCCTAAATTCATTCATAACAGGTAGCATCTCATCTTCGATGACTTGTGGCGTGGTATTATCGGTCAAGTCGGATTTGTTGGCGCATAGGACGACGGGGACGTTTACTCCAAGGGAGCGAAAATAGGGCATCCAAAAGAGGGCAACTCGTTCGTAGCTGTAGTGGTCTGAATAAACCAGTAGGATGACGTTGGACTTTCGGATCTCTTTTCGTAGAGTAGTTCGGTCTTGCGGACGCGCCGACGTATCGACGATGGTAGTGGTGACATTTTCGGGGGTGCCAATGCTCGGCGGGATAGTTATCTGTGGAAGGACTGGTTGGATCTTATTGCTAACAAATACATCCTTGACAAGTGATGCAATGAGGCTTGATTTGCCGGTTCCTTCGTCTCCGCATACACAAACTCGTACTATAGAGTAATGTCGTCAATCATCCAAACTCGCGATTAATGGGACGAAAGGGCAGGGTCGCGTACCTGTTGCCATACTGGGTTGAGATATCCAGCACTATGGAACTACTTCGTTATGATGCCATTCGTTCCCCAGCTATATGGATTGTGACGAATTCCAAAAGCTGGTTGGATACTAGTGCGCGCAACAACGGGAAGAGCTGAAGCTGAGAAGGGAATATTTATATGTAACTATTGCGCAGTACCTGAATAGTCGGAGAAGCGGTGTTGATTTGGTCTCCGCTTCGCGAATGGAAGAACCTGAGGAATGGGTGGATTGGAGCTGATTGAACCCTATTGGGAACGGATCAATATTTGGATATGGGCGATGGGTCGAAGGGAAATTCAAATGCCCTGTTACGTACATGTATTGGTCCCAACTCAGAACCTGACGATTATCCGATTAGATACGTCAATATATACATAGGTACAACTACATTACATGTAGCCAATATTGATGTAACCGTTAATATTGATACAAATACCGAGGATATAAATTCAATTACCACTGAACCAATCTGAAACATAATTTTAAAGCTAATGATTTATGATAAAAGACATTAGGAGCGAAGTCACAAACAATATAGAGACGGATATATGCTATATGTTTCCGAGTGTTGATACGTGAAACCCTAGAAAACATTACCTATAAGAGCATCTCTATTACAGGCGGGATGCAGATGCAGCCTTGAAAGCCGTAAGCTGCGAGCCCCTCCACTAAGACGAGACCTAGGCTGAATCAACTGGACAAACAACTGAAATGATCATAGCTGCCATGACTTGATTCGATGCATGTGTCCACTGCCCACAACGACCTTAATACATGCAGTCAGGCGTTTGAAGTACATGATCTGGTATGTAGAGCTAGCGGAAAGGGCGCTATCTAAGGTACCTCATCTGCCCGTTAGTATGATGTAGGTACATGTAGGTTCAAGTTGTCACTTCCCCCTCATCCAATCCCCATGCATCCAAATCGTCGTTTGGATTACCCCACATCGATACCCCTGTTTGACGCTCGCCTGGATAACCCCGACCTTGAAGCTTCCAGACTGGGGAGTTGTTCCTGTCGATTTCCAGAATGCGCATGATTACGTACCGACGTCTCTCATTTTCCTTTCTTCCCCGACTTCACTTATTATCAGCGACAAATGTTATTCTGGTATAAGCTGTAATTCTAGACTATGTTCAGAGACGCTACAATTATGAGCTGATACAATTTACTTATCGAACCAGTTTACTTATAGAACCAAATCGACCATTACTCCAACCCCGTTCCTCTTCCACACGTTCTATTCGACACCCGATTTCCGATTTCTCTAGTTGGATCGTCCGATATAGATTATAGGAGCTGTATGTCTAGTATTACACGGCATTTCTTCCTCTTTATTTAGCGACTCTCAATTGGAGTCTGGAAACTTCTCGTCATGTTGTAAGGCTACCCTAACCCTGTCTCTGAGAACCATGCTGTGTTCCTCGACTATGAATGTGCCCAGAGGCTAACGAGTTCGCGTGATCTCGCGCCTGCAGTGTGCTACCGCCTCCGCCTAGGTATCCCACGCAGGCAGCGTATAATGCCGCTGTTGCTGCCGGCCATGCCACCCCCATGATCGAGACAAACAACATCTTATCGAACCCCGAAGATCAATTCTTAGCTGGAGAGGGTACGGTTATGTGGAAGAAACATAGCATTTGGGACTGGTGCTGAGGCAGTGATATAGGAACATACGTACTGAAAGAAGATCTTCTTCTTGCGACACCACCACCACACCCATCGGAGGCGCCGGTTATTAACCCCAACCCGTTAGCGACGACACCACAACCAGCGACCGCCGGAACCAAGGTCTCGCTTCTGAGCTTAGAAACACGACCGCCACCCCCAGCCCTCTTCAAGCTTACCCCGACGACAACCACACTATCACCAAGCATCGCTGAACACCCAAGTGAGGGGCGGTATTCAAACGACGCCAAGTTTAGTAGTGATGGCGAGGGAAGAGGCACATCCTTCAGCGATGGTGGGCCATCGACATCAGCCACAGCTATCTCAGCGCCGGCTTTTGGAGACGGTAATGCGCTGCTTGCGCCGGAGAGGACCAAGGATCCCAACAAGCGACGCAAGCCGAAGAATAATATGACTAAGAGCAATTCGTCTTTCATATCGCGAGTCATCATCAACGAGGCATTCTCTAAGAAGCTTGCCGACCGACCGAGCGACGGCCTATTTGCTTTCGCAAACATAAACCGCGCTTTTCAATGGCTGGATCTGTCGTCCCCCACGAAAGCTGACTACCTGACTAAGATTCTGTTTACGAAGGCGCATTGCTTAAGCCACGACGTCAATTTAGTTACGAAGAGCTCGAGCCACATTGATATGATCATGGGCTTCTCGACAGGCGAGATTATATGGTGGGAGCCTATGTCTCAAAGATATACTAGACTGAACAAGAATGTGAGGGCTTAGCTTATATACAGTGAACTAAGAAATGTGATTAACCAGTCACAGGGTGTTATAAACAAAACGCCAGTATCACAAATTCGCTGGATCCCGGGCGCAGAGAATCTATTTCTGGCTGCGCATATGGACGGCTCCTTAGTCGTCTACGACAAGGAGAAAGAGGATGCGATCTTCACTCCTGAAGAAGAGGAGACCAGGTCTAATGGAGACGTCTCAGCTCCCAAGATTATCGACCATTACAAAGCGATTAATGTGTTAAAATCTGTTCACTCGAGGAACCAGAAAAACAATCCTGTTGCCGTCTGGAAACTGTCAAATCAGCGGATTAACGCCTTTGAATTCTCGCCCGATAACCGCCACCTTGCGGTCGTGTCAGAAGACGGAACGATGCGGATTATTGATTATCTTAAGGAAGAGTAAGTGCCCTTGAAAAGACGCCATCTGTAATCGCTGAGACTGTGATTCTTAACTATGTTCTAGGCTCCTTGGGGTGTATAATGCGTATTACGGTGGATTCACATGCGTATGCTGGTCTCCGGACGGGAAATACGTACTCACAGGCGGACAAGACGACTTGATCTCCATCTGGTGTCCTTCGGAAACGACACTCATAGCACGATGCCAAGGCCATCAGTCATGGGTCACGGCTGTCGCTTTTGATCCTTGGAGATGTGACGAGAGGAACTATCGCTTTGGCAGCGTAGGTGAAGACTGTAGATTATGTCTCTGGGATTTCAATGTTGGCATGTTGCATAAGCCTAAGGCAGTATGTCTCTCAGCCCCTTTTAAGTTACTACGAGTTGAGTTGAATTGCTGACATAGCGGAATAGACGGCTAGTCGACAGCGTGGTAGTATTTCCTCTCGACTCCCCGCGTTACAACGCGCCGAGACTCAGGGCACTTCGATTAGTAGGGTACGGTCAGACTCTATTGTCTCAGGGCTAGAGGTAGAAGAAAACACGATTAACCATCCTGTCGAGCCGCGATCGAGAACAGCGATACTACCGCCTGTGTTGACGAAGGTGGCCGACAAGCATCCACTCAGCTGGATCGAGTTCACGGAAGACGCAATTATGATAAGTTGTAAGACAGGTAGGTGCAGCCATTTCCACGAAACCAATCATCTCTGTTATGCGTACTAAAGGAATCGTGTCAGGCCATATCAGAACTTGGAGCCGCCCATCCGACTCGCCAGCTCAAACGGATTCATGATAGGAGCAGACTTCCTTAAAACCCCTCTCAGGAGGCAAGACTCAGATGATACCTACATAGATGTGGGTAGTGACTGTATTGTAACATTAATAGGAACTATACCTAGCCTTGTGGATATTGCAAGCTGCAGGAAGCAAACCTCGGAGCGGGACCATGCATTGGTGCATTGTTGGGTCGTTCTTTGAGTCACCAGCGGGAGCGTGATTTTGGCGTATTATGGGAACTTGGAACAGGAACAGGAAAGAAGAGAAAAAATCTTTCAGTCGGGGATGAGACGGATGCTACGATACTAGTTCGCCAACGAATGCGTCGCGTTGGATAGGCTTTGGTTGTGCGTTCCCGTTTGCCGCCCGCCGCCGGTGGCTTTTCGGTGTATATAAGTGTGGGACCCGGTAGTTCTCAGACAGCGGGTGGATTCCAAAGTGTTGTAGTGTAGCCACGACTCCTGGAAAGGATGTTAACGTAGTCTATAATAATTACGCACGAGCCAAATTCGATGAGGTGTTTAATTCTTGTAAAGACGAAAAAAAAAAATAGAGAGGAGAAAAGGGGGATGTCTGCGTCGTCTCGGCTGATACAATGCAATGCCACGATCGCAGGCATACGCGAGTCGATACGCGACCAGATCTTAACTGACGGGATCACTGTATAAGGGAAGCCGGTGTCTCATTTAATTACATAATATATGACAGGAGCGCTCCTTTGCATATGATATGAGGCTCCTACACTCTGTGATGCGCAACGTGCCTTTGCAGGTAGCATTGGATGGTTAGCATGTGAAAAGGCCGTTATTATCAGATTTCTTATTTTTTTTTTCTTATCTTCGCCGTTAGCCAACCAGTTCAGCTCGATCTAAGGTACCTGGTAGCTAGCTATAGCTCCTGTAGGTAAGGGGGCCAGGAGGTTGGTGCGAATATTGTATTGAATGGACCTATTAATGCGACGGCGCGTAAAGCTCCCGGACGCCGGCACCGGCATTGACGGCTCTACGCGGCGTCTGCGTCTAGAACGCGTCTAAAGAACCAAAGAGCCTCAACAAGGTTTTTTTTTCTCAACTTAACTATCATTCGGCCCTTCAGATCCCGGTCCTGGCAAAGCATGAAACTGGGTGGTCCCTATCTGCTTGTAAGACCATCAGAAGTTCGAACCAAAACCGAACGAGTAAAGGACGACTCCTCTAGAAATGGTAATCCGTCGATGCATCTCGCGAAGCCATGTTAGGGTCATGTATGCACGCGCAGAAGCCGTTGGTATGAAACTGTTTTGTTTCCCTCGATATTCTCAGGCTTGTCAGGCACAGGATGTTTCTTGCATGATACGCCACCTGAGCCCCCACGTAGGATGGATATCTAAGGTAGCGTAGAAAGCGATCTTTTCCAAGGAGACTAGCCGGTCCACTGATGAGACCGAGATCCACTTGGTAATCATAGGGCTCAGCACTATCTTGGCCCGTCTGGGCACTTTAAAACTGGATTCATGTTGGGCTCTTTAAATCCTCGTTTGAAATTCCGTCGTGCTATCTCGGGAAAAACCGCGTTGAGCTCTGGCCCGCGCATCACTACGGGTCTAGGTCAACAACGGAACGGGTCCTCGGCTTAGGCCGGTGGAAACGGGCTATTCTTCCACAAGTGAATCATCATCCTCAAATTAGCCTCACAGGTCCAGCTTCTTCAGTGTACGATATAATTGATAACACTTGTTTGCCCATAGCATCAGGGCCACCGGCTACGTAGGATTACAATCCACTTGATCGGAATACTCCCTTACCCGCTCAGCGGGATATACTTCGTATGCCTCGTGAAACAACTTGGCATGCAACAGTGAGCATAACAGTTTAACCCTAGACAGTCGAGCAGAATTAAGTGGCACGAGGCTTTTGTTGTCGTCATCAGATATCCCTAATCACCTGAAAGTTGATGTAGCCATGTAGATGAAGCCCTATCATATATGTACTTGATCAGGCGGTGTGGGCATATCAGAATCACTGATACCGACGACAACATAATTAGGCGCATGTGAGATGTCATCAATAAGTACCAACGTGATGACTGGCCTTATCTATCATGTCGTGAGACACCACTGATATGAAGAAGGAATTATCAAGTTGTCTAGATGGACTGAAGAGCTCCGGCCATTCGGACAGGGATGGTGTCGACCATGCTGGGCTAGATATGGTAGAGATAAAGGACCCTAAGGTAGACCCTAGCACCCAAGACCTAATAATAATCAAGCTTTGTTGCTAGACAATGTGAATCTCGCTTCAACAGATTGATTCGGGCTCTAGATTCGATTTTAAGCCGACATTAGCTCAGCTAGTGTAAAGCGTGGGTCGCTTAAGGGTTCAGTCCCAGAGCTTCAACTGATAGCCTAGTTCACCTAGTGTATCTTTCTATAAGATGATTATTTTGAGAAACAATTTACACGCAAAAAAGACGTGAGAATTTAGATGATATGCAGTATTACGTGAGGCAAAGCACGATGCCGCACTCCGAAGTCTGGCAGAGCGGGGGGAATAGTTAACGACCTCGGTAGCGGTTCTATTGTTTGCTTCGGTTGGACGGTTGTTTGTTTGGCCGAAAGGTGAGGTCGTGGCCCGAAAAGAACAGCGAGGGGAATAAATTTCAAGGAAAAGTAAAAGAACAGCCTCCAGGCACCATGCATCTAGGGTAGCAGTCGTTGAGCCAATGAAGCTTGGCGCATTGGATCCGTAGTTCTCTGATCATGCTAGGAATAAAGCCACCTGCAATCAATTATAGAACGATCTAGAGAAATATGGACCGTGATACTCATAAGGCGATGTTGTTCATCGGTATTCACCGCCAAGCCGAACAAAGGAATTGCAGTGAGATTCCGAACTATCTAGGTAGAACCAACCCCCACGGAAACTCGTGGATATTTCGGAATAATGTCCTTCGTAAGACAATGCATTCTTTTTGGGTTCGAAAAAGATTCCTTTGCAGACGTCTGCCACTAAGCGACATCATGGGATCAATTTTCCCCGGGCAGATGCTGTATGTCAGCTTCGCCCTGGCTGCGAGTCCGGGCTGTAAAGTTTGGAGGGTTGCATCTTGTTGCTGCAAAGAAAGGCGTGGAGAGCTGAATTGAGGAGAAATCATATGAATAGGTATGCAGGCGTCGCAGGTGAGCGAGCCAACTCCACACCACACCATGATGCGATGATTCCAGACGATGACCCAAGGTCTAGGTCCTCGAATAGAGTAGGTCCACGCCAGGGTTTTGTTTATCAAGGCCCTTGAACCAACTTGTGATGAGAAAAGTCAGCTTGACTGGTGGAAGCAAATCCATCAATAAAAAGGCTCAAATCGCAGGAAGTAGGGGCGGTTTAAATACTCGTTCTTTCGAGCAATGGAACCTTGTAATGGTGTTGTTGGTGTTGTTGGTGATGATCAGTCCATCCTTAGAAAAAGTACCTGATGAATTGATGGACAGCCAAAAACGACGATGATGATAATAGAGAAGACTAACGATTGTAAAAGAATAACGGGATTGAATAATAGAGTTATTTCCTACCCTATCAAAACCTTCCATCGCGTGACTCGCTCACGATTCCATGCCAAATACGGAGTAGTCTTCTCAGTCCCACTATCGCTGTACACAAGGTGCAACCGACCGATATCAGGTTCTGCTGCCCCACCTGACTACCTAGGTACGTACTAGCACTGGACACCAACCGATCTTGATGGCTGTTACCCTTTTTGAAAAGTACATTGTTACTAGTACGTAGAGGAGAAGGGAAAGAAAGAAAGAAAAAAAAAAAAAGGTCAAGGTGACACACAGCCGCCTCATGGTGGATTCCCTCGCTCTCATTGCTCAAATGCTTCAATGCTCCATTATTGTGCATTGTATCATCATTGTATCCTAGTACCTTTCTTCACGATCTACCAGAAGCGCAGATCCCGGCCGGCTACCACCGTTTCCAACCAGGTTAAGCCAAGTTCCCAATTTGCCCCTGGCAATCGAAGGTTCCTTGACCACTTCCGGACCTGTACGTTACGAAGTCTCTTGACTGGTTGACGACATAAACTGGCCATGAGGCAGAAAAATGGGACGAGTTGCCCGAGCACGGCGGCGGAAATATCCCCTTTACTCCTGTTTGATGATTACTGACTGGCTCCCGTTGTCAAAGCCGTCGCAATTTCCAGAGACCCCATTCTATTTGAATGGACATAGCTCCATCTCAAAGAAAAAAAAAGGTCAAGGGAGAAAGAATACAGTATATACTAAAAGTAGTGGTACCCACACGCGCTAGGAGTCGCCCTTCGTATCTTGTGTCATACAAGTCCTTGCAAGCTGTCCCACGCTTGCTTCGTACTAAGGACCGATTGCTGCTACTGCTTTTAATACTCTTGTCTTGCCCACTGCTCGACCTTACTCATGACCAATCTTCATTATTTACCGTTCACATTCCGTGGGCGAAATTCGCAGGCCAGCTCTCCGTCGAGTGCTGGCATAACTTCGAAAGTAATAATCCACGCTGTCGAAGTCGCCGAATTAAAAATGCCTTCTTTTAATCCGTTCAATTCCGTGGCCGGCCGGAATGCTTGTACTTTGTTCGAGATCCGGTAAGCGGCCTATTCTGATATTGACTAACAACGAACAACGTTTCGCTAAATATTAGCCAGTCTTGAAAATGATTTCATCGTATTTCGTGGAAATGAGCACGAGGCTTCCGGTCAGCTATTAAAAGGTGTTTTAGTCTTGTGTCTAAGAGAACCCTTAAAAGTCGAAGATGTGCATTTGCGACTTATGGGCAACTGCCGGATAGCATGGGTTGATGGAAGGCAAACCCCGTCAGGAATTCATAACCAGAAAGTCGACAGGACGACAACGATTTTAAGACATACCTGGCCCCCTTTCGTGGGTGAGACGACGCACCACAACACCCTTGCTCCTGGAAATTATGAATGGCCGTTCGAGTATCTTCTCCCTGGAGATACTGCTGAGAGTGTCGAGGGCCTCTACCAAACCGGTATTACCTATTTCTTAAAAGCGACCATCTCGAGAGGGAAGTTGGCCAAGAACATACATGCTTACAAGCGATTCCGAATCATTCGAACTCTGGAGCCTGCAGCGCTCGAGTTCAACCACGCCATGAGTGTAGAGAACATATGGCCCAATAAGATCGAGTACTCTGTGGTCGTCCCACAGAAGGCCGTTGTGTTTGGCAGCAACATTCCTCTGGAGATGCGGTTTACCCCTCTACTAAAAGGCTTGGAAATGGGCGCTATTACTGTTAAACTCATTGAGATTCAGGAATTCAGTGTGACTAGCTACCCGGTGCCGACCAGAACGTATAAACACGACCGAGATGTCACATCATGGAATTTCGAAGTCACCCGTGAACAGAACTGGCATGACAACATCGAAGAGACTGGCCAAGAAGGGTGGGTTGTCATTAAGGAGTTGCCGCTCCCAAAGAGGTTGAGCAGATGCATTCAGGACTGCTCAGTTCACGGCATCAAGATTAGGCACAAGCTTAAGCTGACTGTCGCCTTGAAAAATCCTGATGGTCATATTTCTGAGGTAAGATTTTACGTCTGGTTTTCACCCTTTAAAGAGGTATATTAACAATTGTGGGCAGCTCCGAGCATCGCTACCGATCACCATCTTCATTTCACCAAACATGCCTTTAGATGAGGAAGGCAATCTCGTTTCTCAAGCACCGGAAGCTGCTAGCGAAGTGAACGAGAGCGATTCATCAAGCATGGCCCCTCCGGGCTACGGAATGCACGTACTAGACCAGCTATACGAAGACGTGGACCCCAGCGGAATCATGACTCCTGCGGTGCAAAGTGGTGTCAATAGCCCGTTCTACGCTCAATCACGGGCAGGTTCAACAGAGAATCTGGCGGCCATGGCCCATGCTGTAGCCGTTCCGCCCGCCGCTCTATCTTCTAGGTTACAAAACGTGTCTCTCGACGAATCTCGAAGAAACGAACACTACACCACAATTACATCTGGATCGGGGGCGACAACCCCATTCAACCATCCACAGGATAGCGAGCATACGGGAGACTCGTCGCAAACCCACTCGACCCAACTGTCACGACAGACAAGCGAGGAGGAACATCACGCGAATGCAGGCGGGCACCACACACCGCCGGAGCACACTGAGTTCTTGGATATGGAGCAATTGAGCAAAGTACCTAGTTACGCAACGGCTACAAGGACGCCGCTGCCAAGGTCGCATAGTTACACCGGTTCAATCCCCCTTCCGGATTACCAGACGGCAGTAAGTGCACCGAATTCGCCAAGTCCTACCGTGGTTCTCGACCCTCTTGCAACCATTACAGAGGCCCCACATGCGGACGTGGACACAACAGCTTCGGCCACCGGATCGAGGAGCACATCGAGGACTAGGCAGTCCAATCGGCATTCGATAGGAGGGTTTAATTTCTTTCCCAGTCACGCAGCTGTCGGTGGTACTGATGGTGAACGTCGGCTACGACTCATCCAAGGACGGAGTGGCTAGTTGCCACGATACCGTCTTGGATTGTGACTCTACTACTGCTACTTTACCATCTGGAAATGCTTCCCAACCTAAAATCTCTTATAATTTCTAAGGAGATCGGAGCATACTATTTATTGTTTTTCTCTTGGCTAGGCGTTTTATGGCTCAGGGGGGACTTTGACGTGTACCATGGCTCGCAATGGGGGTTGGTTTCATCGGAACGGGCCACATTTTAAATCGGGCGGCGAAATGGCATCTGGCTGCGGGCACCATGCAAGTGATCGAATTGGACGGGTTTTGTTACGGAGTGAGCATATCTGAGAACGACTATATACCCCATACCGTTTATATTTTTTCGCCATTGGCATTTAGAAACCAAGACACCAAGAGACTCGGTGTCAGGAGGCAATACCACTCTCCATTCCCGACTTCGGCAAAATGGTGACCGAGGAGAGAGGGAAAAAAATAAAAATTTGCTACCTCACCACGGATAATTACGTTTATGTCCTCTTGCATGAATTATGGAGTGTTGCATGCTACCTAACTGTTGTGTCAAGTTAAAATTTTGAAGTTTCTCGCTTGCTACGTTCTTGGGTTCAATGTGTCGAGGATCGGTGAAGTAAGGTACATCGATACTCGCTCAGCCCGTAGAATACATATGTACGACATTCGTCCATCCCGAAATTTCGGGCTGTCCGCAACCGGAATTGTTGTAGATCACGGTACCTCTTGGCTTTGCGCCGGTCGCTTGTCGCATGCGCCATTATCTTCAGCCGCAGATAATTTTACTTTTCAGAATTGCCGATCTCAGGATTGCTTTTCATCCTCAGGTGAATAGAAGCACAATGCCCAAGGTGTACGTCAAGCGCGTAATTTTCCAAACTGACTTTGTCAAGTAAGGGGAGATGAATTTGCCCTGCTTGTGTGTTGATAAGCCATTTGAGCCACGTCCAGTCGTATGATGCAACGTTGTTGAAAAGCTTCGTGATGAAAATTGATCATGGGGATGAATATGTACATGTATACCAAAACCAAAACTGTACATTCCAGGTTGCACAGCGTATGTAGGGTACTTAGCTACATACATCTATATCAATATTAACCTGCTTACGTACATGTACATTCAAGGCATCGGTGACATCATCCTTCCCTTAAGTTTTTCCCAGTGAGAAAAGGGCAACCCTGGCAACCCTGGCAGCCAATAGACCAGTACGGACTTGACTCGACGCGGCGCTGCTGTCGCAATGTTTAATTGGCCCAAGCTAGGTACAGATGCGACCGAGACCTTCAAAGCCCTCAAAACGGGTTTTCGATGACTTCAGCATCTTTAGAGAATTCCTATTTTCATCCACAAAGATTGCTGTCTCACCCTCTACTTCCAATTCCTAACTTGTTTGGGCTAGATGCAAGGGTTGTCTGATATCAATCAATCGATAATCGGCGTCATATTAGATCCAAAGCGTGCCGCTGCCAGGGTTGAAGCTCAATGATCGACGCAGGGATATAGCTGTCCACCAATTCGCATCACCACTGAGGCCATTTCAAGCTGCCCAACTTTGTGTGCATCAGGTTACTTATATTGCGTGTTCAATCTTGATAATTACTAGCTCTCCTTAGGCGGTTTATCGCGTCCAATCCAAAAAGATATTATATTGCCATCCTCGTCGCGACAGAAGTTGACCCTGTTGACCTTTTTTAATCGATATTCAATTCAACCAGCAAAAAAACGTCACAACGAAACGCATACCTCCAAGTGTGGGGTAAAATCGTACCATTAACGTATTTTAGGAACTCAACATACAGATCAGTAAAAACTGCACAATGAGCGGCGACACGCAGACGATGCCTCTAAGGCAGGGGACGACAATGAGCGAGGAAGCTGTACCAGATATCGACCCTACCACTGTAAGTCGCATTCGGATTTCCACCTTCATCGCTAGCGCTAACCTAGGCGCGTCATTTCTAGACCGCTGGTTTACTCGCTGAAAGACTTCAAGCTTGGAAACACGCCGTAGGATATCTAGAGAATTACGTCGAGGCCCTGGAAAAAGTGCACAAGGTACACTCTAAGGAATATGAGAAGGTTCTTAAGACGATATCCCATCCGCTAAAGGAGGGTGCGCACTTCGACCAAGGTCTCGGTGGTGTAGCCGGCTTCTTCGAGAACATGCGCGTCAACACCCAAGTAAGATTTCGATTCTCTCCCCTATCTTTTACCATCCATGATATCTAACAAATAAAGGCTCTGGTCAATTCAAATTCCGAAACGGAAAAGACCCTGAAGGGGTCGGTCTTACCCATCCTCGAGCGACTACACAAGGAGATTAAGGCAAAGCACAAGGAGGTTACTCATGGCGTTGAAAAGGGTGCGAAGGAAATCGAAAAAGCTAGGAACACCACCCAAAAGCATATTGAGCTCCTCGGCCAACAAACGGCAGCTTTCGAGTCAACGGGAGGAAAATTGAACCCCAGCGATGACCCCTACGTCGTTCAGCGAGGTGTCATTTACAGGTTAAATAAGCAGATCATTGAGGAAAACAACCACCGAAATGACCTGATTAACATCCAGGATAGCTTTAAGGACTTTGAAGCTCACGTAATTCAAGTTATCCAACAGGCAATGGATGCTCTTAACCAGGTTGCTGGTGGCCAGGCCGAGAAGACACGGGCTCTCTACACCGACATGTTGGGCGCGGCTCAACGTATTCCGGGCGACTTTGAGTGGAAGGGCTTTATCCAGCGTGAGGGTCACCGCCTAGTTGATCCGAATGAGCCGCCGCGGAGTGTGGACGCGATTGTCTTCCCCAATCAGAATCACAGTTCGACCAAGCCGCTTATCGAAGGCAGTTTAGAACGCAAGTCGCGAAACAAGCTCTCCTGGGGTACGCAATCCGGGTACTACGTAGTGACCCCGTCAAAGTACTTGCATGAGTTCAAGGACGACGACAACCTGCGACATGACCCAAAGCCGGAGCTCTCCATCTACCTGCCAGACGCTGTGATCAGCGCACCTACCGGTGAAAAGTTCCACATTAAAGGAAAGGACAAGAGTAAGAGTTTTAGTAGCAAACTTACCGGAACGTCTGAACTTCACTTCCACGCTCACTCCGCCGCCGAGGCTCAAAAGTGGTTTGATGCTATCCGTATTGCTGCCGGCGCAACTGGCCCGGCTTATGAGAGCAATCCATCTTCACCCGAAGCTTCTATGAGCGAGACGAAACCGCCTCTAGACACGGGCGCGGCTCAAAAGGAACAGGAAGCTGGTATTACTGGTGGTGAAACTGTTACTAGTCCTACGGAGATATCTCCGACAGTTACTCGGCAAAACACGCTCAAAAACAGTACGCCTGCAGCCGCTTCTACCGATCCTGCCGCCCCTGCCGCCCCTGCAGCTGCGGACGAGAAAAAGACACCTGTAGCTTAGAGACGCAGCTTGTCTGCCGTCAAAGGTCGGAGGAGCTGGAAAATGATTCATGACCGGGTTATTGGTAGTAATTGATGAGGGAATTATAATTTTCATGACGAGGGGAGATTCAGCTTGATGATTTAGCTCTGTTCAGCTTTGATAAGGACGATGATCATTGAATAGTGCCGGTCTGGACCTTTGCGCGTCGGGTAACCTAGGCAACACGTACCGAGGTGAGGCAACGTCCTCGGGTGCGCGACCTACTATAATAGGCGGCAGACAGAGTCATATAAGGTAGCCAGGAGCGGGGTTGCTTTTTGGAAACATGACTGAATCAGCATGCGGCAGTCATCACAGGCGAAGGAATGAGGCTGCAGTGCATGAGGGTGGGGGGTGGGATTGTATTTTCCTTCATGCCGCCTTTTTTTCGATATGCCAGTAACAATGACACATCCATAAACGTTCATGAATTATACCTGAGCTGTCTAGAACCCGTATGTCTCAGTTCATGGCGGAGGTCAGACCATATTGTCGGGTTGTGTCATCTTTTAGATCGGATTTGAGATCTTGGCCATATTCCTCTCTACTTACGTACATGCCTTGAACCTGGATTCATCAGCTCGATTTATCAGCTAGCCGCCCGAAAACCTGCGTCCTACGTCCTATATATAGTCGTGTAAACTGGCTGACTAAAAGTGCTCAAAACTTCCCGTGAACCAAGTTGGAATATAGCTCATATTTGATTGGGCGTTATTAACCCCTTCTAACCCGCGCAGGTAAGGTGGCGAACTGTCAGCCTTAAGGTGAAGGATGGTAGTGGCTTCAAGATGAAGTTTGATCTGCGATCGTGAAGGTTGATGGTGTCCTAATCTATGCTAGAGTCCCCGAAGAGAAATCGGGCATAAGGCTGCACAAGACACACCCACGGAGATATAAAAGAAAATCTAGGACATTTATAATTTCCACCCATAGGGCTCAAACTCGACGTGCACGTAATGATAATTCCCACATGACTACATAATCATGCAGCGTATCTATCTCCCGCCTTTGAAGATAACGCTAGAGAAGCAGGCTCTGGATGTGGCTGTGGCCTGGACAAAATGTACTTTTGTTCGCAGATTCTTCCCCAGATCTGTAAGGACAAGCAAGCCCATAAGCCCATTCAGCCCATTAAGTCATCCTTTTAGGGGGGAAGGGGGGTTGTTCAGATGTAGAATTTTTTTTCCTTCCTAGCCAGATCGAGCCTGTCTACGCGGCAAGGCTCTGCTATACCCTGGCTTGTAAGCGTAGCGCGTTCGTGCACTTCCATGCCCTTAAAACGCCCCCTAATCCGTCATGCTGGACGGGACAAGCCTAGAGCGATGCAGAATCCGGAACACGAAGCGAAAAGGTAGGGATCAAGGGGGAAAAAAGAAAAAAGCGAAAAACGAAAAACGAAAAAGATAGCCCGTAGCCTACCTTCACAGGGGACTCCCCGAGCCGCGCGGGCTGGCGAAAAGCCTCTATTTGGCCCTTCTCTATCCAGAACACCCTCGACCGCCCTTTTCCCCGAAAGATCGTCCCGCCTAACAGGTAGGATCGCTCCCCGCACATAGCGCGTACCGTGTGTCGAAGGGGAGGGAGGGATCTCCCGGTGAGGCTCTGGACGTGACGTTTCGTGCTTTTCCGTGCTTCCCCCATCCCATCCCATACCTACCTTACCGAGCTGTGTATGTCAAAACTATGAAGACGGGATATGTTGCCGCTGCCGTTTCCCATGCCCCCCTGGCGCCGTATCTCCTTTATTCCCCCCCACATATGATATTTTGCCCTCCGGTAACTTTAAACCGGAGATTCATTCCGAGAAAAGCTGCAAGCAAGCAAGCAACCCCGTAGAAGTGAAGTTGCCATCGTTGTTGTGTGGTAGCATCCAAAATAAAACATGACCAAGCAGTGGGATGTCTACGAGGCCACCATCAAGAGCCTCTATGCCGAGAACACGCTCTCCGTCGTCCGCCAGATCATGATCGATCAGTATGGGTTCAAAGCCTCGTGAGAACAATTCCCCTTTTCTTTTATCCCTTGCATCTGCCCTTTGATTACTTTCCCCCCCTATTTCCTATGTAACCGTTGCATTACTTCGCTTCTTCTCCTCACTCTCTTCGTCCGTGTTATTTGCACTTATGATCGTGGAAAGAGGGAACACGTGCTAAGATAGACGGAAACGTTTGTAACCCGCAGCGTAAGAGCGTACAGAGGCCGCCTGATCCGCTGGGGCGTGCGCAAGTACAACTGCCGGAAACGCTCGTCGTCGAGCTCCAGCGGCGGCAGCGCAGGGAGCGCCAACGAGGCCGGGTTTTCCAGCGGCTCCGAAACGTCGTCTCCCACCATGACCGTTACTGCTCCTATTACCGCCGTCGCCACCACCACCACGCAACTCTCGCGCGGCGCGCCCATCGAGACTGACCGAAGACTTGGAACCAGCGGCCTGGCTATGCCGGGCCACATGACCCAGCCGTACAACGCGGTTGTCGGTGGCACCCACCAGTCCCAGATGTATAACGCGGATAAGTATGTGGACGACTCCGGGACCGTGGCGGAACTTTGATTTTGGCTGAATTAAAAAAAAAGAAAAAAGAAAAAGCCGTGCACTAACTAAATTTCCTTCTCGCCGATAGCTCCTACGAAACTAAACCCAAAGTCCTCCTCTCGCCGCCCCTTTCGCAGTCCAGCCAGTCCGGCGGCGGCGGCGGCGCCAGCATGCAGTACGCGTGGGATTCGGGCTCGCCCCCGCTGGCGCCCGCCAAGAAGCTCGGCAACGCGTCCGCGGCGGATCTCAACGGTTTCGGCGGCAGTAGTGTTAGCAGCGGAGGCGGCCACCACGCCGAGGTGATGGCGCCGCCGTCGTATTTCGGCGGATACGGGGCCCCCGTGCCCATGAGCGGCAATCCGTATGCGTCTCCGCCGAACGCCGGGTACGAGGGAGCGCCCGCAACCGGGCACCGAGGGAGCGGTGCTGGAAGTGGCATGGGCTACTACGATTCGCGGCAGAGGGGCCGCGACGACGGCCAGATGCCGGATGGGCTACCCTACCCGTCTGCGGTTCGGGACTACGGGCATGGCGGCTAACGAAGCTACGACAGCTCGAAGTCGCTTTCGGATGGAAGATGAGGTTCTTGAAACTACGCTATTTCGTTACCAAGGCTGGATTATTGTTAAAAGAGAAGATTCTTTTCACGGGATGATGATGTATACACAGTAATAAGTTCTTGTTGGATAGGAGGGCGGCGGATTTCCTTTCGATTCGCAAGATGAGAGAGAGACAGAGAGAGAGACACACACACATATACGACAGAAGAACAGGCGTTGTTCGATTTGCAGATCCCAGTTCTGGCCCCGATGACGAGTCTTACGAATCTCTTATGTTCTCTTCCTTTAACCCGGGTATTTACGTGTACCAATAGGGAGGGGCTACTACGCTACGGAATGGAAACTGCCTAGGTTAGGTACTGATAGGGAATATTGTGTGGTTCTGAATGATTTATTTTGTCAACGGGGAAGGGGAGTAGCGGTTCCTTATTAAACGGAGAGGGTTTAAAGTCGAATACTCTCTTTTAATAATCTTTTACAAATTTATGTCTTTTCGTGTTTATACGCACTATATCGTCTCGTAAGCGACTTGCCCCTATAACAACGAGCAAGCAAGGGCGGCCAATGAGAGAACTCAGCCAATAGCAAGTTAGCAGCATCACTAAACGAGAAAGTGGGTAATTAGTTTGTAGGGCTACGAAGTATCTTTTGTAGTACTAGCATTAGAATTCAATGCCAAATAGGTGATTGAATAGAGATTAGTTATATTGGGATAGTAAATAAATATGTGAAGAGTAGAAAATTAGACCAGGAGTTGTGGTCTGGCAGATAGTTGACTAGCTTTGAAAAGCGGTTTATAGACATGTCGCCGTCTGATCCAGCGTCTCAAGCTGCTTCTAATAACTACAGTGGCATATATACCTCTTTATAAGGTAAGCAGGTCGAGACACCGCCGATGAGCATATATCGATACGCTATCTAAGAACCCCTCAACATCCTTAAGATGCATGGGTCCCCTTTTCAATGCTAGAATATTCTCACAATATTTGCTCCGATGATGGACTCCCATTTTATTATGGAATCAACGACACATTCATCTGGCCAGCATACCACCACGGGCCGCATAATCCAGCCCCCGTCCAATACAACGAAACACTAAACTTTATAGAAGCAAAACGCCAGATAGAAGCTCGCAACCTCCATTTCCGCCGGTGTGACCAGAAGCGGTCCCCTCCCCCGCTCCCGGACACCCATGCGTTCGCTTAGAGGCCCCAATATTGGGTCGTCCTTTTCCGCCTCCCAGATGTCGTCGAACTTCTGGTGGTACTGCAGCTCGAGGTTGTAGTCCTCGGCAATGGCACGGAACGCCGGCCACGGCACAACGTATTCGGGGACCTCCTCAACTGCCTCATCGAGGAAGAAGCTGTACTTCCAGCCGAACGGTGGTCGGAAGATGCCGTCCTCGGGCGTCTTACCGGGAAACCTAACCCGGTAAAGATCATTACCCCATTCTGCCGTCTCCTCGGCTTCCTCGGCCTCTCCTTCTTCTTCTTCGCCCTCCTCCTTAGCTTGGGGCTCCTTCTTTTCGGCTTCCTCCTTCGCCTTCTTTTTCTTAAGCCACTCGTTGAACTTCACAACCCGATCGCCGATCACGTCCGAGTTGGGTATGCAACCTATGAAGCGGCCGCCCTTCTTCAGCGCACCGGAGACGTTTTGCAGCATCATTCGCGCTTTATCCTCGCTCTCGAATGCGTAGTGCATGCAGAACATCATGCTGACAATATCGAAGCCGCTTTTGCCCATGGGAGAGTGGTCGAAGCCGACTTGCCTAATGATGTCGATATCGCCGATAGACTCGCCGTAGCAATCTTTCACGTAGAAGCGCGCGTCGAACAGGTTGTGGTGCTGGCGTCCACCTCTATGACCCCCCCTACCACCCCGGCCACCGCCGCCGCGATGGCTCATGTTACGATACCGTTCGCGCGCCTGGTCGATGGAAACATTTGCTGGGTCCAGCCCAACGTAAAGTGCAACTTTCTGCGGCGCCTGTTGCCACTTTCCCAAGTCACCGCCCTTTCCGCATCCGATATCGAGGACGAGTAGCTCGTGCTCTCTGTTGCCAGCTAGATCACGTCCTCGCTCGTGAGCACCGGGCTCGTGGTCCTCGTCCGGCGAGAACTTCTGTATCAGTGTGCTCTTGACCCAATTGTTGAACGACCGTAGCCCTTTGATCCGGCTATCTGTCTTCCTCCAGTCACGGCCGCGCTCAGGCACAGCGTTGTAGTGTTGGCGCACGACATCGTTAATGCCCCGCTGGTCCAGCACAGCCTGAGTGGCGGCGGCTTCGGCGGCCTCGCGCTCGCGTTGTTCCTGGCGTTGGCGGATGGATGAGGCCTCGGCTTGGGAGAAGCGAGCGCCGCGGCCGGGTCGCTTGAGCCTCCTCGGCGCCTCTCCCGATGGCGATCTAGAGCGCTGGCGCTTCTTGGCCGGTTCGAGTTTCTTAGCGTCAAATGGCTGGGGAAGTTCATCAATTTCTTCGCGGCGATTGCTGCTGTTTCTAACTGGAGATCGCGAGTGCTTCCGTTTCTTAGCGGGCTCGAGTCGCTTCGCGTCGAAGGGTTGGGGTAGCTCCTCGGGAACATCGTCTCCTGCCATTGTGGGCGACGGAGAGTGATTTTGGGTATTCTTTTTTTCTTGTATGGATTTGCAATTGGATGAGTGATCAATGATTGTGCGATGACAAGCGATGGAATGTCGATTCTATTCTAATCACATATGAGATTGCCCAAGAAAAAAAAAGGGTTGAGAAGGAAGTGGTATGTCAGCTAGGGCTGCTAGGTACTTGCACGCTCGGAGGATTCCTAAAGTGGAGGGTTGTAAAAAAGAAGCAGAGAAGGGTATGTAAGTCTTGGCATTGAGCTATTACCAGGTAGGACCGGGGTTATCCGCACTTACTCTTGTAGCTAGGTACGTACCCTGAGGCTCTAGAAGGGTCCACACGTGCTTTATGATTGGTTCATAATTCAGTTCCTTGGCAGAAGTTACGTTCGCTGGTGGCCGCCTGCAGCTGCTTGCAACCGCCTCGCAAACCCAAAGCTCTAGTAACTTTACCAGTCCTTTAGTGAAGCTTCATCAATCAACAACCTTGACGAATTCAATCCTTGGGTGGTTCTTTTATCTTTTCATACCGTAATACACCTCATCTCCCGGCACTTCCTCATAGTCACAGTTATTGTCGATTCATCCGCCCCGGTCAGCAATTCATCATGGGTTCCGACCCCCAGTATGCGAAATGGCCTGCTCTACCTCTAGCCCAGCACGTCTTCACCATCACGAATCCCTACGCTACCCGACCCGCTCAGCAGGCTGCTGTTAAGAGCTTACAAGATGGAATCAACGAGTACAAGATGGCTCCTTTGTACAAGTACTTAGCGCACCCTATCGAGGGTATCCTGAACACCATCGGTGAGACCACATCATCAGCAGCACCCTCGAAACCTACGGGTAGGAAACCAAGCGCTGCTGGTATGGTCGCCAGCAAGAATGTGGGCGCAACTCTGCCTTGGGATGAGGATCTCTACAACAGGTTGAAGGCAGAGAACGACAAGGAGCTAGAGGGGTTCCAGAAGGAAGAGGACGAAGCTGTTGAGCAAGCTGGTGAGACGGAAATCATGGCTGCGAAGGGGAAGCGTGCCGACTTCTTTGCCAAGATTGGAGACAAGGTATTTTGAACCTTTCTACAGCTACTATACTAGCTATTTTATTCCATTTTCGGGTGGCTGTTGCTAACAGCGTCGCAACAGGACAAGGCGATAGCAGCCTACGAGGATGTCTTCGAGAAGACGGGCATCCTAGGCACCAAAATCGACTTGGTCCTTGCTATAATCCGTATGGGACTCTTCTACGGCGACAAGGCGCTGGTGAAAAAGCACGTCGAGCGTGCGAAGACCCTCGTCGACAGCGGCGGCGACTGGGACCGTCGCAACCGTCTTAAGGCCTACGAAGGCCTGCACCTGCTAACGGTACGCTCGTACAACCTTGCTGCGCCCCTGCTCCTGGACTCGCTGTCGACGTTTACGTCCTACGAGCTGTGCACCTACTCCAACCTCGTTGTCTACTCCGTGCTTGCCGGTTCCGTGTCCCTCAAGCGCGTCGACTTCAAGAGCAAGGTAGTCGACGCCCCCGAGATCAAGGCCATCCTGGGAGCCGACGGCGACGACAAGATTCTCGCTCTATCCGGAGCCATATCCGCGGGCCCCGGGGCCGAGGACGCCGAGATGCGCGACACTGCTAAAGACACGGTCTCGCCCACGGCACCCACCAAGGCCACCACCGCCGTTAACCTGACCACCCTCGGCACCGGCACGGACCACCCCGAGGCCGAGCTGGCCGTCGATTTCTCTCCGCTGGCGCAGCTGGTCAACAGTCTGTACAACGGCCACTACAAGCACTTTTTCCAGGCTCTAGCCCTCGTCGAGGAGCAGTTCCTTACTCTGGACCGCTACCTACATGAGCACAAGGGCTGGTTCATCCGCGAGATGCGTCTGCGCGCTTACCAGCAGCTGCTACAGAGCTACCGCGTCGTCGGGCTTGAGAGTATGGCTAACGACTTTGGTGTCACGGTCGATTTCCTGGATCGGTATGTCTATCCATCTCCTCCCCTGCTCTATTGCACTATTGTTTCTTTCTATGTATCTGAAGGTTCGATGTATTTAGCGAATATACTACTAACATTCCTCCCCAAACAGCGACCTAGCCAAATTCATTGCCGCCGGCCGCATCCCCTGCACCATCGACCGCGTGACCGGCAAGGGCGTCATCGAGACCAACCGCCCGGACGACAAGAACAAGCAGTACCAGGACGTCGTGAAACAGGGCGACCAGCTGATCACCAAGCTACAGAAATACGGGCAAGCCGTGCGGCTACGTGGCAGCGAGAGGGCGTAAGGGCGTAACGGAGGGAAAGATCATCGTAGTAATAAGGTACCGTCCAGGATGAACCGGGGGTCTGGGACAGCTGCTGCATTGAGAACTCTGTGCAATAGAAAATTATGTACCAATACCAACCATAGACGAGCGGAAAACGCGATCCATGTTTTCCCTTTCGAGCTCACGATGAGGCATTTGCGCATTGCTATTTTCATGCTTTAGAATTTTACATTCTTGTGATGCATTAGGTACCTTAGGTACGGGTGGGTGAGTGGAGTGTAACTTTGTATCAATCCCAGTCCCCCCTTCTAAGTCCTTCCGTCGAAGCAATCGCAAGGAGGCCCTCTAAACGCACGCATATAATGTGTTTCAATGGTATCTACATAGTAATTTGTTTTTTTTTTCTCCATGAAATTATTCGAGGACCTCTATTAGAACCCGTCGTCGGATCTAGAATGGTGAGCCCCCTTCTTCCTTTTCCATCCCAGCATGTCCCATGCCCAGGCCTAAACCCATGATGCCTCTGCTTCCGCCCCATCTATCTATACTTGTCCATGAACTCCTTGTGGAATTTCTTAATGCTGCCAACCCACTCGGTGCCGGGAGCCAGGAACGTGGTGCGGAAATGTAATGTGCCCTCTTTTTGGCCGAAGCCGCTGCCAGGAACGACGCACACACCGGTAGCCTCGAGCAGGCGCATGGCGTAGAACTCGTCAGGAGTGCGGCCCTCCTCCTTGGCAGCTTCCGCAGCCTTAGGTGGCACATGGATGGTGGGGAAAAGGTACATGCTGCCCTGAGGTTCACCACACTCAACGCCCTCCATCTCCTTGAAGGCCTCGTAGAGCGCGTAGGCGCGGGTCTTGAGGTTGTTGTAAATGGCGCTGTACTCCTGGTTATACAGCTCGTACGAGGGTTCACCGGGTTGGGGCGGGTTGACCATGAGCTCGACGAGGCACTGGCCAATAACTGGTGCGCACAGGGTAATGGACACGAACTTGTAAATTTGCTCCTCAACCTCGGGCTTGAAACCGATCAGGTCGAAGTAACCACCTCGGTGTCCGCACTCGCCGGCCATACCCTTGGATATAGAGTGCAAGGACGCGAGTTCGACCTTGTCAAACTTGCCTGGGTGTTCCTTTTGTAGGGTCAACAGAACCTGTCGGAAGCTGTGGAACTTGCCGATGAAGACGTTGGTCTGGTAGACTTCGTCGGCCATGACCACGAGCTTCTCCTCGGCGGCGAATTCAAGGACGGACCGCACATCTTCCTCGGACAGTGAGGCGCCGGTAGGATTACCAGGGTTGATAATGACAATGGCGCGGACATCGATACCCTCACTCTTTGCCTTGTTATAAGCCTCCTTGATGGATGTAAGTGACGTGCCCCAATGAGCCGACTCGTCAAGGTAGTAAGGTACGCATGTAGAGTTTAGGACCGAGAGCGAGGCAGTATACAGAGGGTATTGAGGGATAGGCACGAGAACTCCGGTAGTAGGGGAGGCGCATATGATGTGCAGGAGGGTGTTGACACCAGAAGAGGCGCCGGCGGAAAGGTAGATATGCGATGGGTCAGCAGGAAAGCCATCTCGCTCTAAAAATGACTGTCAGTCTTGGTTGTCATTGGTATGGTTCGTTTTGGTACATACTCTCAAGGAACTTAGCAACGCTCTCCTTGATGGCCGGAACACCTGCACTGGCACTATACGCTCCAACGCTGCCTGCATGGTCCAAGAGCCATTTGGCACGCTCCAGCACATCTGTCTTGTAGCCTAAAGTGTTGAGCAAAATATCCTCGTGCTCTAGTAGCTTCGGGTTTTCGAGTAAACTCAGAACCTGTCGGAAGTAGGTGATAGGCTTCTGGTCGAGCTGCTGCGGGTTGCCGATATTGGCACTTATAACCTCGGAGAAGGGTAGGCTCTTGTCGCCTTTTCTAAGCCTAGCACGGTATTCCTCCGACTTGACGGCAAGTTCACCGCGAACGGCGTACTTGGCCTCGACGACGTGCGGGTTGATGTTACCAAGATTGAGTCTCGCCATATCTCTTTGCTGGTGCAAAAACCTTTTTGGAATGTGTAACAACGGGCTTGGAGATGGCGGGGTAGTAGACCCTGAATATGACGGTAGTGGGGTTCTTGCTAGTACCAATCTCGGTACTGCTACTGGTGCTACCGCTCCTGCTAAAATTTAAGTAATGGACGACAAATTTTAGAGGGAAAGAAGATTTGTGAGATAGTGGACATGTATATGTAGCTAAAGAAGATGGCAAGTGCACATGTGGTGTTTAGGGATAGATAATGAGGGAATTTCACCCGGGACTGCGCAAACAGGAAGGAAGGGGAGGCAAATCGTATAATAAGCCCAGGTTCGACTTCTTGGAAATCCCGTGCGTGTGTGCCATTATGCTTTAAAGAAACTGCTCAAATTGGAATTCGTGCAACCAGTTTCACCCAGGTCATAGAGCAAGTATCTTATTGCCCAATCCATCCAGAGTGTTTACCGCCTGACCGCGTGCGTCGTTGGCTCGCCTTAAAAGTGTGGGACATTGTTATATCATACCACAGTCGTGCAGTAAGAAATAAACGAAATTGATGGTAATTGGAAGGCGGGCATATCCACTACCTAGGACAAAGGCCGAATATCGGGCGATTATCATGCACAACCGATATCGTTTGTATGTACGTAATCCAGTACCGAAGGAAAATCAGGAAAAGTGCAGCAGTAAAAAAGTGTGGGGGAAGTTCCAAAGTTTGGCGTCTCTTATTCATTCGTGGTTAAAACTAAGAAATGACTAATAGGAAAACTTATTTACCTGCTGAGATATGGAGGCCATGTTGTCGATGTCGATGTCGATGGACGTAACTTCTGCTACTATGAGCTGTCGTTGAGGAAATTATAGTGTCAAGACTTCTTGTCCGAGCAACGCTCAATTGGGCCGCTGCCATTTGAGTAGCGATGCTAGGGCGAAAGAAGAGAAGGTAGGGCTAGTTGGGAGAAAGAGAAGGGTCTTCGGCACTAAGGGGACGGGTGTATTTTTTTTCTTCTCTTTTTCCTTTCGAGATGACTTCCTATATCGCAACTTTATCTATCGGCTAATGTTAATACTAGAGCGAAGGACCCGACAAACTTTCTCACCGCTCACCGTTCCGATTACTGGGATTACTAGGTACCGGAGTTAAATACCGGAGATAATCACGGTCCAAGGTCCTCTAAGGGTCCTCTTGGCGGGAGTAACGATAAAACGAGGAGTATTAGGTAAACTCTGTAATTCTCGTCCCGAAACGTTTACTAAGTGGGTCTATAACTGAGCTTCCTAGGGGATATCTCATAACAAAAGACTGTGGATATGGCATTGATAGTCGTGGGAGCGAGTCAAGGATGTTTTTCTCTGTTCATAACCGAATAAGTGAAGACATTCTAAGCCAACGAAAGTAGGTCTCTTGACAAATTGACGAGATCTCTGATCCTCTCCCGTTGCCTTGGATAAGACTACCTATTGCCAACATACAGCATCGAATCGAAATGGAAAGAACTGGGAGTGAACCTGATTCGTCAACTTCACTTGCTATTATAACCGAAGTATGGCATTAACTTACGGTAGCAAGGGTCTCTAGAATGTTTATCTCACTTCGTCTAGTGCCGTGCCTCAGGGATCAGGGATAGTACTTCCGCGGATGTTAGGTAGCTACCTAATTCATCAGAAATGTTACAGCAGCGCCGACAAAGTATATGGAAATAATACATGATGTGAGTTGACTTTATATGTCGGGCGAGGGTAGAGACACCACGGGAACTCAGGTATCGTAAAAATCGTTCTGGGTTCTGAAAATGGTAACATGACAACGCCTGAGAATAATTTAAACCTTTCACAGATACTGATATAAATATTATAGTATGTTTAAATTGTAAAAATATCTTGCGCATTACTACTCGTCCTCTCTTATGTTTCCCTATCCCCTCTCTCCCTTTTTCTCCCCTTTCTATTTTTACTACGCTACATCAATTTCAAACTGAAAATGGATACTTACTTTGCTAATAGATTAGGACTTCGGCTCTCTCATGTGTAGTCTTGTCAATGTCATTTTCCTTTGGTAGAAAGATGTGCTTTGACTTTATGAAAATGGCCTCTTTGGGTGTCCAGAATGCTATATCGTTAGACCATTTGGGATTGTGGCTAAAATATTAGTCAATGCTAAAGTTAATAACGATTTGTAGGAGAGCGATCTATATTTTTAACTACTACTGCTCTATGTGTCGCTTAACGGACATCTATATGTCCTAGACTTCGACTGTTTCATTAGGTATATCGGAATCTCGAAAGCAATAGCGTTCCCAAAGTCGTTTGTCTGATTTGAGGGCAACATTAATGTAGTCTAATACTAGTGTCGATCATCGAGCTGTTTGAAGTAATTTCGTGATTTCAGCTTTCGTTTTGATATCGGGATTGTCGTATACATTTCTTGTATAGCCATCGTACCGAGCGGCCAACTCATGGCGCCACAGCTAAGAAGGTGTCAGATAGTCACGTGGATTTCATGTGACTACCCTCTCTGGTGGTGTCACTCACGTGACACCACCAGAGAGTGCGTTTGAAGAATTATATTCGTTTGCATCTGTTGTCTGTTCCAGACAACAGAATTTTCAATACAATCATCTGAATCTTGATTCTGCAGTTTTATCTAACAGAAGGATGTCCCAATAAGTTTAATTATCATTCGTTTATTGCCTGACTTAGGTAGGTAGGTATGTGGATATTCTTTAACATACGTATCTCCTAGTTGATTGTCAATGAACACGAATATATGTTATATGCAAGCGCCTGAGAAATATGAACGTTAATTCAAATGGTGTTGAGCTAGGTGATAAATCTCTCCTAGTATCTGCCAATATTTCAAAAATTTTCCTGTAATCTAATTTTACACTTGTAGATATGCTATCTAGGAAATATAATGCATTAAAGATAACCAGCGAGAGTGTCGGTTGATTGTATTAATTAATGAATATTCTGATATGTATGTTACTATATTTCACCTTCGTGAGGCGCTGATTCCTGCCTCACAGGCGTTGCCCGTCCCGACGGAGGATTGTTAACGCCCAAAGATGACCGCGATTCATGCTTATATGCGCTGATACGTGCCCAATTCATCTTAGCTGTTAGGATCTGTACCAGTCTTGACATATCTTTGGTCCTCATTCATACATAAATGCAAGGATTAAGAAGTCCTACTTCTTGGCCCCTCAGCAAAGCTCGAATTATGATAGGTCATATCGAAATTCTGTCAAAATCTGCTTTGCGGCCTTCCATCCCCCATCTATACACTTCCGCAAAATGTATCCGGGTCCTCAACTAATAGGCTCAACCTCGATTCGACTTCTCACATTGTTTCCCGATCAAGATGATGATGCACCTTTGCGGTGCAGCCTTGAGGCTGCGAACTTGGCTGATAATCCGGGTTTCATCGCGCTATCTTATGTTTGGGGTACTACCGCGCAGCCTCCTCATGTGGTCCTGTGTAACGACCATCCCTTCGAGGTGACGGAGAATTGCTGGGAAGCTCTGGTTCAACTTCGTCGGGACATGTGGAGGCCTGGAAATACTAGCTCAAGTAGCGAGGGGGCTAGCTTGGCCACGCTCTGGATCGATGCGATATGCATCAACCAGAAGGATGAGGCCGAGAAGACCGGCCAGATCCTGCTGATGGGCGACATCTACAAGAAAGCATCTTCGGTCTGTATCTGGCTTGGAAAAGGCGATAGTCAGACTGATGAAGCCATGACTTACCTCATCACATGTGGATTTCAAGACCTGCTCGGTCCAAGTGGGAAGCACAGCTACCTAATACCCCCTAAAGCTCACTTGCGTGCTCTTTCTCGCGTCATCTTTATACGCTACATTGAGATCTTGTCATTTTCTGTGTGGCCAAGGAGTGAGTCAAAGTCGGTGTAAGAATCCGAGCATCTCCGAACTAGCTCCTAACAAGCTTTCATCACTCATCAGATGCCCGTGAAAGAAACCGCACGACGATGTATCTTCCAGACCAAATGGTGTCGGACTATGTTGTTCCAGCACTCCTGGGTCGACCGTGGATCACTCGTGTTTGGACCTTACAAGAGGCCGTCCTGAACCCGAATCCGTGGATCCAATGCGGATCGAAACGACTGCCCTGGCGGTCACTGGTTCACAGCATTGCCTTCATCTCACATTTCGGTCGGTTTAATGAAGCGAGTAACCGATGGATTGCGGTGATCAAGATGTGGAATGAGATCCATCTTGACACTAACGATCGCGAAGCCCTCGACGAGTCACGCGAACAATTCTTCAGGCGCGCTAGGCCCGATATCATAACCCATTGGTCGATGCCTATTTTCTTGAGCTTCGGCTTAGGACTCCTGAGCATCCTTCTCACACCAGCTATAGGGAGTCTTGTCGTATTATATGTGATTTTGGCAATATGTTATCTGTACCTCGCGCTTTACCTCTGGGCAATAGTCAATTGCAACCTGGTCGACCACCTAGGAAGGAATCGTGTTTCTTTGCACCCAGGGTCCATATTAAATCCTCTCCGGGCAATAGTCCAAGAGATCCGTCGACGTGGATGTCGCGAGCCCATTGATCGAATTCGTGGTGCGATTGCGGTACTAAACCAGCTAGGTATGGACATCCGAGGGCCTATAACAGATGATAACTTTGCCGCAATCAGTACAGAGCTAACCGTCAAATGGCTTGAGGGATGCAAGTCTCTCAATCTCCTTCTTTGCTGTTCGAACCCAGGACCGCAGGGACAGCCTTCTTGGGTCCCCAACTGGGGTGTGTTTGAAGAGGACTCATGGCTAGACCCTAGGTATCTGAGCTTCACCCCCATGGATCTGCGGTCAGACAGGTACAAGCTTTCAAACGAGTTGCGCGACCCAAATACGTTGACGCACCGAGTTCGTCGCTGGTTCGCTTCTGTCACCGGCTCGAACATAACTGGGTATCAATTAGGTACCGCCATTCGACCGTTAGGAGCAGGCTCAAACGGCGGGGATTGGCCTACATCAGGGATGTGCACTCCAATGTCTAGACCAGTTTGGAGCCTTCGCGACGACCAGGGACTAGCTCTTCTGGGCAAAGAAGTTGGCCATATTACTTGGGTCAGCCAGGATTTCCAGACTACCGCAGAGACATTTGACGAAAGAGAACTGCCTCTCCATATCCATAATATGGAAAACATTCGCACTTTAAGATTGAGACAACACAGCGATCGCCCACCATTCCCGAGAGTGCCAGTTTGGCGCCACATCCCTAGCTATTATATCTTCGACGGCGATACCTCGCAATCGCTGGATTCGCCGTGGAAGTTGCTTTTTTCGAAATTTGGGCGTTGGCACGGGCTAATTTGGTGGTTTCTTCACCTGCCTGCACAAGATATTATCTCAAGGCTTAACCGGTATCATAGCCTTGCTAATTATCATATCAAGCTAACGAACGCATTCGCAAAGAAACAGCGCGTCCTAGCAGAAGCTTCGGGGGGGTCATTTGGGGTGAGATATAGCAACTGTCCCAGAGGCACAGCAGTAGGAGATCATATCTTCATAATCTCTGGCATCGCTTTGCCACTTGTTCTCAGGGAAACCCAGGATATTGGGGTGTATCGATTGATAGGCTTTGCGGAGGTTAGGAGCGCAGAGCTGATGCTGGGAAAGGTCTGGTGGAGGATCCTTGAAGACAGTTCTCTTCATGAGGTAATTATCCGTTGAAGTAATGGTCAACCAGAATAAATTTACAGAATTTAAGCAGATACCCAGGCATGTATTCGTGGTAAATGTAACATTAACAGTCCTTCCTATATCAGAGGCTCGCCATTAAATAGAGCCGTTGACGAGTACACGAACAGGGCAATTTGCTTGTCATATTAATGTAAAGTATTACACCGGGATTGTGCCAGTCCAAGCATCAATCCAGTGCACTGAACACAGAAAACAATAGATACCTACATACTAGGCAGTTTGCAAGGTACCTAAGCAAGCAGCTGCCATAGAAGAAATAAGAGACAATTCCCCTCTATAAATACCCACGACGGAGCACCTCACTTCCCATAATCTATGTAGGAAATTCCTAAGCGGCATGCAGGTATTAATTATGAGCTCTTTGAAATCACGATATTGGCTGAAGCGCCACGAACCCGTTTATACGCTGCGCTGTTAAGTCCTATGTTTTCGACGTTTATACGGAAAGTTCAAGGAAAAATTGTTCTGTAAATTTTCTGTCTTCAAAGCCTTACGGGATGGATGTCATGATCCGGAACACTTCAGGCTCTAGCCTCCCAGGGAGGTCCAGGCGTCCAATGGGTCGAACATCTGATAGGTTAGTCCTCACTGTTTTCTCATAGATGACTACCTAAAATGTAAGATCTGAGCTCATCTTTTCCAGGCTCATCTTCTGTCGTGTTAAGAAATGTAGAGAATACTTAATATCAGCCTGAACATGGCTTAGGTTAGGTAGGTACCGAAACAACCCCTTAAACTTACCGGTCAGGAGCGTAGGCCCGTCTCTACGGTGACTTGGATAGGTCGGGGATCGTTACGCCCAAAGGAAGGAAGTAGGTTAACGTTGACAGCTCAGACCAATTTGGCCGCATGAGTCGTGGTGATTGCCTTCCATTCTTCCCTCTTTCCTCCTTCTCGCTATCTAGGTACACTTCGCACTATAGAACACGTCCTGGTACACGTCCCGGATAGGGGAGTATCGAGGATGCTGCGGCAACCCACCTCTACACGAGCTCAAACAAGCACATTAAGAAATATATATAATGCAGAATATTCTCACATCTAGAGGCACATCGAGACTCTTAAAAAACAACATTTTATTAGGCTTTCATTCTACCAAGTAACATTCAATTCATCATCATGGACTCCCAGCACCCCAAAAACTTGCTACACGGAAGCGGTCCCCGACGCAATCATCCTATGAGGTACGTACCCTTTTCAAGTGATACTTACCAATTAGATGGTCCGGTTCGTTGTGTTCGGCTTTTAATAGATACCAGTACGATTTTCATGGGACACCTTGGAATGAGAGCGACTCGGGTGGTCGGGGCTGGATGTACGCCTAGGAGGCGCGGGCACAGATTCTACGCGCCCCCAAGTTCGTCCAGCATCCGTATCCAACCGTATTCCAGAATTACGCGATTCAAGGCTACGCTCTACCTCTTCAAGCAAATACGCCAGTCCTCCACTATCCTATCATCCCCAGCCAGAGAATCTCATGGAGACATGGGCGTATAACTCTGCTAAGGCGTACAAAAATCAATCAATATACTTGTGTTTCTTCTCCTAATCTGTCAAAAAAGATCGATTACATCATAAGCTATGTGAGAGAATCGTCGACAACTTTGTTTGAATATAAGGCTTTCAAAGTTTCCTTAGATTTAAATTGAGAAAGAACAATGGTTGGTATGGATTAGTTGGCTATGGAATGACCGAATCTTCCTGTTTGACTGAAACTCGAATGGGACGGGCTTCAAGATCACGGTCTTATGGCAGAGCTCATATAGAATCTACAATAACCTCTCGACTTTAAAGCGGCACCTTATTGTTGGGCGAGTTTTGCAGTTTATACTTAATCCTAGGTAAATGACTCGCCGAGCCCGAATCGAGCGTACCAGTGTGACTTTATTCCCAAGAATAATTCGCTACCATAACGAGGCGTTATGATGGAGGAAGATGAAACTCAAGAAATGTGATTATATCGGCATCGTTTCACCAGCCTGTGATACAGTATCCCTGTGTCTGAATAGAGATGCTCCTATGGGAATTTACCTGACTCATAAGATTCCCTTCATATTTACTGCCTACTTTTCCTCATTACCTGCTTGTGTATGCGGCAACAATACTCGTCTGTCAGATCTACTTCTAGAAGACCGTAGGTAAATACAAGAGTCTTTGCTAATGAGCCTAAGTAGCTCGGCGAGCATGCCAAATTTTTGGCTACATGCCGTTGTAACATGTGAAAGGAAACTATCATCTGTAAATCAACCTTGGAACGAACAATAGCACGCCCCGGAGGGAGGCTTTAATCTCAACTCGAAGCTTCATAGAAGAAAAGATCGTGAACTAGAGGTATTCACCTTAAGCATCCCTAATAGAAAATGTCGAAGTTACCTATATTTGCTTCTCCTTTTCCCTTTTTCCTTTTTCTTCTTTCCCCTCACCCTGCCGTCATTTTGTTAATATTTTTATAAAAAATAATTACTAATAGTCCTATTTTATACCACGTATTATGTTGAGACCCTAACGACCAAGGCCTTAAAACGCGCACTCTCGACTAAAGAACGCTAATATGCTCATCCTGCATTACGCAATAACTTGTACATAGCGAATCAGATCTTGAAAGTTAAAAGAAGATGATCTTCAGTGGCTATATGCACTATAGCGGGGACGATGTGGATTGTCACCAATCTCTCTAGTGCCGGCTAAGTACAAGACTTGGCTGCTTGATGTTACCTCCCTTGCCTCCCCTGTCGATTTAGGGTAGGTATATGCCGTTGATGAGCGATGGGCGCCCTCTCGTAGCCGAATCCACTCCCCACCGACCAAAATCGTTGAGGTGGTAGAGGGGTTCTTTTGAGGCGTGGGGGAATGGGCGAGCGGAAGTAGCTGGTTGCTTTGTCGGGCAGCTTGTTAAACCTCTAATCTGGTTCTCTTTTGCGAGTCGATGATATTCTATCTGTATGTGATCAGATAGATCATGGAACCCGGGCGCTTGGCTCTTCGCCGACTAGCTGGGCCGCTGGTTCGGCCCGCGCAATGCAACAGTATCCGATTGTTCACTACGACTTGCTCTCGCGCCTCCCCTGCTTCCGCCGCCGCAATCCAGCCGCAACATTCTGATCAGCCGTCATTCCCCATTCCCGGTCCGATCCCTGTTAGGAACGAAGTCCCTCCTCCGGCCCCAAAGAATGTTCTCCGTGATGCCGTCTCTGCGACGAAGCCTAGGAACAACTGGACTAGGGATGAGATAGCAGCAATCTACGACCATCCACTGATGGACTTGGTGCATCAAGCTGTAAGGCCCCTTGGATTAGGATTAGATCGCCGTTACTGTAAAGTTGGACTCGACTGATAACACCAGCCGTCATAGAGCTTAGTCCACCGGCGTTTTCACAATCCAGCGGAAGTCCAGCTGTGCACTCTTATGAATATCAAGGTCAGTATTCAAGTCTATGCTCCATTCCTGGGAGCCATCGATAGCCTTTCGCTAACGAATAAATATCAAGACCGGTGGCTGCACAGAAGATTGCTCCTACTGCGCCCAAGCGACGCGCTACCAGAAGGGCACCGGCCTGCAAGCCAAGAAAGTCGAGTCGGTCGAGTCGGTGCTGGCCGCGGCGCGCGCTGCCAAGGCGAACGGCAGCACGCGGTTCTGCATGGGCGCCGCGTGGCGCGACATGCGTGGGCGCAAGAATAGTCTGCGCAATATCGCCGAGATGATCCGGGGTGTGCGCGAGTTGGGTATGGAGGCGTGTGTAACACTGGGCATGATCGACGGCGAGCAGGCGAAAGAACTCAAAGCCGCTGGGTTGACAGCGTATAATCATAACGTCGATACGAGTCGCGAGTTCTACCCGTCTGTTATATCGACGCGGACGTATGACGAACGTCTGCAGACCTTGGGCCATGTGCGCGATGCCGGTATCAACGTGTGTTCCGGTGGCATTCTGGGTCTGGGTGAGACGGCGACTGATCGTGTTGGCCTGTTGCATACCGTGTCTACTCTGCCGAAGCATCCCGAAAGCTTCCCTGTCAACGCACTCGTGCCTATTAAGGGTACTCCTCTCGGTGATCGCCCGCCGATTGACTTCACAAGCAGTTAGTAGACCTGTCACTTCTCACTACCCCTTACCCCGGCTTTAAGAGTGTGGCTCGCATTTTTGCGCTTGTTTCAATGTCTAAGCTCATATTAAATTCATGAGATCTTCGTTGAAGGACCACCGCTAACTCTGGATTATTTAGTGCTTCGCACCATTGCCACCGCCCGCATCATCATGCCCGCTACCATCGTCCGGATTGCGGCTGGTCGGAAGACTATGTCGGAGGAGAAACAGGCGCTATGTTTCATGGCTGGTGCTAACGCTATATTCACCGGCGAGAAGATGTTGACGACGGAGTGCAACGGTTGGGACGAGGACAAGGTCATGTTCGACAGATGGGGTTTGGAGCCCATGAAGAGTTTCGAAAAGTCTCCACCGCCAACTAGTTAATCGTAGCATGCAGTAACCTATAGTTGGATCATCCCACATTAGGAAACTCCTATTTCAGATTAAGCACTAAAGCCGTGACTTGTCTTGTTTGGTGAATACATTGGTAGCTCCCGTAACCACTTCCTGGGATTTTGTACTTCCTTGGGGGTTCTCTGCTGTCATCTGGCCCTGGACCCAAATCTCAATCGCGCGACACAGGCCATCGATTTGCCCTATTGTGTTGGCAGAATGCAGGCAAACTCTCACCCTCTCGGTACCGGCAGGTACAGTTGGGGCCACGATAGGACGGACCATGAAGCCGGATCTTTGGCAATACTCCGCTAGGCTCCGAGGGGAAGCAGTGAAAACCGGGATAATTGGAGATATCGAAGGGGTCTTGTCGATATGAAGTATGTGTCGGCCTGGCTGCAACCGCGCACAAAGAGCGTAAAGTTGACGGTATGTGTAGTAAATGAGTGCCTGCAAGTTCTCTCGCAACGGCTTGGATTGGCCGCTCATAAGATAATCATAGACTACATCTACACTAATCAATGATGTAAACGTCATCGATGTCGTATAAATGAGACTTCTAGCGTAGTTTATCAGGTACGATCGGGTGATTGAAGAGCAAAGAATGACACCTAGCGCAAAACGCATTAAAAACCACTTCTTTGCTTCTAAGGGAGTCGTCGGCGAAGGATCTGAGGCGCGAACGCAACGACGAGGGACTGCTACAAATAGTCGCAAGGTACGTACCTCCAGCACAACCCATCGCTTTTCCAAAACCGAGGACTCTCGCCCAAATCCTGTCTTCTAGGCCAAGTTGACAGACCAAGCCACGACCATTGTCGCCGAATACACCCACGGAGTGAGCTTCGTCTACTATGATGTAGCCATTTCCAGATGGTAGATGTCGATCGACAGTCTCGACAAGCTCCTTTAAAAGTGGGACGTCGCCATCCATGCTGTATAGTCCTTCTACACAGATGAAAACGTTCGTCTTACAGCTGGAGATACATTTGTCCCTCGATAATTGCCCTAGAACTTCATCGAGGCTCCGCGCCCTGCTCTGAAGGCCTGGTTGGCCAAAGCCGTCATTAGTACTTCGGCCACGATGAGACTCCGATATAGAATCATGCGCGAATGGGATCCTCTTCGTAGCCCGACTTAAACGCATCCCTTCATGGACGCTTGCATGAATCAACTCATCATAAACAATGACATCTCCAGGTTGCGGCACGCAGCCAAAGAGTCCAGTGTTTGCATCATACGCAGAAGTGAACAAAAGCGCAGCTTCCACATTATGGAATGTAGCAATTTTTGCTTCAAGCGATTCTGCAAATGAGGAATTGCCATCGAGGAGACGAGAGCCCCCTGAGCCGAGGATCGATCTGGGGCGTATTCCATTGCGGTTCTCAGACGTTGCGACTTGGGCTTGTAAACGCGATAAAAAGGCTTTCTGGATTACCGGATTTGTTGACAACGATAGGTAGCCATTTGATGAGAAGTCGACGCTGTTGGGTGGAGCATTGGTCAGCCTCCTGAGTTTCCCAAGAGATTTTCGACGCGCCAAAATAGCTCCAAGAGTATTGTCTAGTTGACTTCGGGTTTCCGGCATCGCTACCCTCTGATTCAATTATAAAAGAATCAAAGACCCGATAATGTCTTCGATTTTCTCATTTCTCATCAGAAGCCGATCGACACTCTATACCCTAGTGTAAGTGTTGAGAAGCCCCGGACCGATGCTGCAGGTTAGTGGGGTATAGTAGAGTAGATCGACCTGTCTAGGGTAAATGGAACATTACCCAGCACGCAATCTTTACCCTGGACTATCTATTTAGTCTGCCCTGGACAACACCAAGAATTTGCGGCTTTAGAAGGTTTGCTGCGGTGTAAATGGCGCCAGCCCACCCCTTGCTTTGGCGCTCTCTTCGAGTCATCCAAGTCTACGGGGCCAATACTGACGTCGGCAAAACTGTCTTCACCACGATCCTATGTAGAGCTGCAAATGACATATGGAAAAATGAGCCGACGACGTTCCTCAAGCCCGTTTCGACAGGCCCGGGAGACGAAGCCGACGACCGGTGTTAGTGAGCTTCTATACTTTGAAATTCATGAGACCGCGATTAACACTGACCTGTAAACCCTATAGGAGTGAGCATAGATATTATTGCAATCCCCGAATAATAACATAATGCTAGTCATATTGAGAGACATGCACCGGGCGTCGATCGCAGGACTTTGTTGCAATATGATCTTGCGATGAGTCCGCATGCTGCGGCAAAGGGCAAGGTACAGTGATGCTTAACTTCCAATGCTGGTAGCGATCTAACAACCAGCCGTGAAGTCAATCCCTTCGGATAAAGAGCTCCTCTCTAAGATATATCAATTCGCATCTCGAAAGGCAGCTCATGGCCCTGGTTGGCTTTTCATTGAAACAGCTGGTGGCGTTCATTCTCCCGGACCGATTGGCACCACGCAAGCGGATTTGTATGCAGCCTTGAGATGCCCCGTTGTACTCATCGCCGACTCTAAGCTCGGAGGTATCTCACTAACTATCTCTGCTTTCGAATCCTTGAAACTTCGCGGATATGACGTCGAGACTATCCTCGTGTTCCAGGACAGCAAGTACGATAATGAGCAGTACCTGAAGGACTACTTTGCAACTCACCACGGCGTACCTGTTACGTCCTTACCAAAGCCGCCGCCTAAGGTGAACGATAGAGATGTTGATGTGAAGGTGATGTCGCAATACTATCGAGACAAAAGTAAAAGCAGAATTACTCGCAGCGTTCTGGACCACTTGAATCGCAAGCATCAGGAGCGTATTGAGAGGCTTGAGTCTATGCCTGGCGCTGCATATCGACAAATATGGTACCCTTTTACCCAGCACAAACTCATTTCGCCGGAGACCATTGTCGCAATTGATGGCGCCCGAGGTGACTTCTTCCAGACTCTCATACCAAGGACAGGAACGGCAATCGAGAAGAACGAGCCCGTTTTACAGCCTTCTTTCGACGGTTCTGCATCATGGTGGACTCAAGGGCTCGGTCACGGAAATACCTCACTCACAATTGCTGCAGCCTACGCGGCTGGTAGGTATGGCCATGTCATGTTTGCCGGAGCCATTCATGAACCTGCTTTAGCTCTGGCAGAGGTCCTTCTGGATGGGATGAAGAATCCCCGTCTCACTCGCGTGTTCTATTCGGACAACGGCAGTACTGGGGTAGAGGTAGCCGTAAAGATGGCACTGCGGGCGGCCAGACTCCGGTACGGCTGGAGTGCAAATACTGACATCGGTATTATTGGGTTGAAAGGCGGATACCATGGTGATACCATTGGTGCTATGGACTGCGCCGAGCCGAGTACCTATAACGAGAATATCGAGTGGTATAACGGAAGGGGTATTTGGTTCGACTACCCGAGCGTCAAGTGTACTCGTGGCCAATGGGTAATTGGAATGCCTGAGACGCTAAGAGCCGAACTTGGAAATGACCTGGTATTCGGAGATCTATCCGAAATATTTGATATTGATTCTCGAGAGTCGAGAAAAGAGCATACGGTATATGAGAAATATATCGAAAGAAGACTGGTTCATCACATAAGCAACGGCCGAAAATTTGGTGCCCTTCTAATGGAACCGGTAGTTATCGGAGCTGGAGGCATGGAGCTAGTGTATGGAGCGAGTTTGCAATACCTCTCCGAAGAGCGTGAAGGCTAATTTAGATGCAGGGATCCTCTTTTCCAGCGAGCCCTTGTCAACGTAGTTCGTCGTTCAGCAGACCTCCTCGGCTCATGCCCCAAGCCGGATACCTCGGATCCCGCAGGTTGGACGGGCCTTCCCGTTATATTTGATGAAGTCTTTACCGGGCTATATCGACTTGGCAGATTTACAGCTTCCTCATTTCTCAAAAGTGAAGCTGATATTTCCGTTCATGCTAAGCTCCTGACTGGTGGCCTGGTGCCACTCAGTACTACATTAGCGTCCGACAGCATCTTTAAAGCCTTCGAAAGTGGTGACAAGGCTGATGCCTTGCTTCATGGACACAGTTACACAGCCCACGCTATCGGTTGCCAAGTTGCTTTAGAATCAGTGCGACAGATGCAGGCGATGGAGAGACGAGGAGAATGGGATTGGGCTAAAGATGGTAACTGGTCGGGATCCTTGGGTAGTCCGTCAAATCCCGCAAAACCTGATTTGTGGTCCATATGGCCCTGGGACTTGTTAAATTGGATCTCGAATCAAACACAGCTTGTCGCAGGGACTTGGGCTCTGGGTAGTATTCTTGCGATCCATATGAACGCCGCGGATGGTCTAGGTTATAAGAGTACCGCGGCACTGAAGCTACAACGCGCTCTACTCGACGGCGACAAGGAAGAAATGTGGAACGTTCATAGTCGAGTCTTGGGGAATGTGCTGTATATCATGGGAAGTCAAAAGACTACTAAGGAAGATATAAGTGGGATAGCAAGTCGGGTACAGCGCGCATTGACGTTACATTAATATCGGATTTGACTGATTTTAGGGAACTAAAACGAATAGATTATAAGTTATGGTTTGGGATGTAATACAAGTGCGTCCTATAATAATTACCGCTCTGCGCGAAGTGACGGATATGATGAAGAAACGAGGGCCGAATGAATAGGAAAGGGGAGAAAATTGAAGAGATATATAACTTGCGAAATCAGAAATGTCCAATTCTATGCAGATAACTATCACATAGGAATCATATACCACGATATGTTTAACTTTTCGAAGACTTTCCGAAGACATTCAACAGTGTTTAGGTGTAAGATAGAAGGTTAGGTGAACCACGTGAACCTGAAGATGGGAACTCTGGAACAGGCACACGTCCCCATGTCGTCATTGGCTAGATTGATGGTTACATAATACTGCACGGGCCACTTATTTGGAAGAGGTACGTACTGCATCCCGTGTCGCGCATGGACTGACGCCTTCCGAGATTCTTCCAACTTCACCTTTTTGCGACGAGCGCCTCAAAGTTTCTAACTCTTGCCCGGGGCCACCAGGCAGATTATACAATCCTTATGCTTTTATTCTACTAATCGCTTCCTGAGGGCAGATGTCCCATTCTACTATTTTCTCACATTTCTTTCCACATTCAATTCGCCGCAATCAACATGGGAATTTGCGCCTCTTGCCTCGGCCGCCGACGCCGCGATTCGTATGACGAGGTATGCGATTGAGGTCTTCGAATAAATCAATTGGTGCTGACTGATTGTGAAAAAGGATGACGTATCTCGATTACTGTTCGACGATCCGAATAATCTCCAGTACGGAAGCTTTGGGGAGCACAATTTAAACGCTCAAGCCGATCCTCTCGAGTCGCAACGAGAAGTGGAAGCCCTACAGAGAGTAGTAGCGCGAACCTCGAAGTAATTATGTCATGCAACCTCACATGTGCCTATACCGTCATACTGACCGCTTTCTCAGTAACCTCGTTGATGTCTTCGAAATAACCCCACAAGAGTCCCAAAGGACTCAGCCTGCTCTATTTTCTGGACAAGAGGCCCGTTTAGCTCGCTACCAGAATATATTATCCAAAATCTCACCAGAAGTGGAAAACAACGCAGATGGTGGTTCCGGTGCCGTGGAATGGCTATTGAGCGAAGATGATACCGTAGAGTTACAAGGCAAGGCTCCCAGCATTAAAGATGAAGCGGGTGGCCCCCTTGTGGGAACATTTGCGGACATAACCGCTATCAGGACATGAAGAAGTATTAATGGAGGATAGCGCAAACTATTCTGAAGGTGGTTCAGCTCCGCCAGCAGGTGGTGGAATGTATACATATAGCTTATTTAGAGCCGACACGACTTGGTAATGGAATTTTTTTTTCACGACCCTCACCGAGGTTTACGGCGGGTCATGTTCTATTCCAATCTTGGAATACACGGCGGAGACCAAGATCCATATACTAAATTAAGTCAACATATCCATCCTCTTTCTGCTTACCTGCGTTTCACTAGCACCAATACAACCAATCAGGTGATGTTTTCCAGGGTTCTGAGAGGAGCGAGCTCCATCGAGTAGCAGACACGTGCCTAGCCAATAGGTGGGTTCACTATAAGAGTCCCGCCTGTCCGGTACGCTCTTCTATACATGTTTTATCATATAACCTAGATTCTCGTCCGGCTTCGGTCGTCGGTGAGGAAACATTCTGCGAAGAAGTTCACGATGTGTCTTCTAGAATTGTAAACGGGAGTCTGTGCGTCAGATTCAGCCCGTAAGCGGGGAATTCGGGAAGGGCCGCAACCACCCCCTAATATCAATCCCCGGTCTCCTATCCACTCACTTAGGGTTACGAGTTACCGGTCACAATCCACCTATTGTAGATAGATTACCACAAGAATAATATCTGACCTAGCTTTTACCCCAATTTGCCCTTTCCGCCTGTCAAAGCGCTTACGTGAATAGTCTAGTAGAAAGGTCCTATCCAAAGTAGCCCTATCTCCCATGACTTCCGTCAGGGGGGGAACCATACACCTAGATACAGACCTGTCAATTAGTTTCGTATTCTCACTGAATTTTACCTTTTTCACTATCTGTCCTGTATTGTCGTGGTCAGACAATTGCTACCTAGACAATTGCTAGAATTCAAGCTATTCCATCGTAAGAACGAGTACAGAATGAGACAAGACACAGTGGGACTCTTCCGAGCATCGGTCACGAATGAAATCCTTCTAAAAACCCAACCGAGCACCGAAGTTGATTTACAACAGATGTCTCTAGTACATTTAGTTCAAATAATCGCATCGAGTACAGCGTACAAAAGACCGGCTTCCCGTCATGCCTATTCAAAGAACACAACTTCCTTAGATTCCCTTTCCAAAATTTTGAGATTGACCTCTCCCGCCCTTCTGAGTTGTTCCTATAGACCCGTACAAAAGAAATCTACTGATCATGAGTAGCAATGTTAACCTTCCCCCCTCTTCCGTGTATATACCGCTGACTAAAAGTGTTCTACACCACCGAGTACTGCCTGTTATGGTGTTGTTGGAGCATGTTTTGGATCGCCTCGTCGACCTCTCCCATATCCCTTTGGGCTTTCTCGATCGTTGCGGTTCGGTTTCCTTCCCTCTGCCACCGGTAGATATCGTTTTGGAGCTTGGTGAACTTCCGTTGTTTCTTCTCGATGTCTTTGCAAAGTTTACAGTTATCCGGCTCTTGGTTGGTACAATACACCAGCTTTAGTCCGCAGGTCTCTCCGGTTCGATACTCCTTCGTACATTGTTGACGGAAGTGGCCCCAACGCCAGTAGCCGCACATCCAACGCGTTTGTTCGAAATAGCACATCGTCGCCGATTGGAGAAGAGTCGATCTGAAGTAAGAAGCTTGGCCTGGCGGTCCACCAATTAGCTTAGTCGAAAAGGGGAAAACATGGGCCGTCAGCAGCTATACCTCTAGGTTTTCAACCAAGGGTACTGTTATCTCTCAATATTCACAACGGACTCGGGTTAATATTCCCCTTTTTTTCCTTGTATAGACTGAGGTTCTTGAGATATCTTGGTCCGACTTACTCCACCACTAAACCTGAGTGACATCAATAGGGAGGACAGGAATACTTATACTTTTCGTTCACGTCTTGGGTTTCCATCTGGTGATTTCCACCCGGTGCCAGTTCTCGACTTGCGTTGGCCGCAACCTTCCACTACATATTCGTCAACACTGTGCCCAGAGTTATCACAAACAACCGCCGAGGATTGGTCGTTGACAACTCAGCCTGTCTGCTAATTGGGGTTGCATGTCCATTTCACATCCAGTCCGTCCAACATGTTTCCTAGAATGCTGGATGGAATGCCACGTTGACCTAGTGCTTCAATTTTCCACCGGCACAACTTCCCCACTCTGGATACAGCCTACGAGTACCCTGACTGATGAGTAGTTTACCAGCTACTTGATTCGAGAACGATAGATGGCGGCCCCTCTTTACCTTCGCTGTTCTCTATTGGGTCGATTCTAACGTCTCTGAGCGGCCCGCCGCCGTTAATCCTGATACGTGAGCCATCAGCCTCGAATTTGACACCCTGTTACTACACCCCGTTGCACGCAGAGTTTGATCCTTTCCCGTCTGCAACCAGGATGTGGCCCATCCCCACTGCCTGCCTATGCAAGCCATCTGGCTAGCCGCGGGTAGGTCTCCTTACCCCCCTGCCTCGTGAGGCAACTTGCCTTTTAGGACGAGCATGTACTGTCAATCACTGGAACAGGGGAGCATGTTTCGTCCCTTGCCACGTCTCGGGTGATTACCTTAAACAGATGCCCAATCACTCGCCGCAAAACTCCGAGACTATATCCTGCATCTATAGCAGACGACGTTGGTCTCTCTTTGTTTAGGCCTAGACAGTCCCATATTGCGTGGTTTATCGAACTAGCAGATTTGATTGCTTTTGCCACTCCCTTTCGTTGCCGCTTTCTCGCCTGATTTTGTTTGATTGGGTTTCCATTAAGCTATGTTTTTATCGAGCCGGTCCAGCTCATCATCAAGCCACATCGGGAAAGACGATATTCGTCTTGACGCAGTCTGGGCGAACACTTGCAGCCAACATCCATTACGACTTGTTCAAGCTTTCCTAGCATCCGATATACCCGTTCCCAGTAGTTGCGGAAATTTTTTTTCTTTCTTGAGCCTTTCCCGGAAAATGGACAACACATCGTCCCGAACAGGGGTTTGGGTTACTATGACGACTTCGTCGACAGTAGTACCTTTTTAGGTCGAGGAACTAGGCTACCTCTCTGCGGCCACATCCCAAGGCCAGATATGTAGGCCCCCCCAGGAGAACATCCATATTCCCCATGATACCGCAAGCCCTTCTATTCACGTGAAACTACATCAAGTCACAGATAGATAGTCCCCCCTATTCCGGATATACGCGAGTCAGGTAAACTCGAGATCTTCAACGGGGGGTTAGTTAGGCCAGCGACGTGGCAATGCTTTTTTGGCCGGGCTAGGCCCACCTGCACGATTTCGCCCCCGGCTTGTGCAAGATGCGTGCCCAGGAACTCTCTGGGGGATCGAAAACGGCCCTAGTTTTTTCCCAATTTATACCTCTGTAGGAATGGGCTACGATCATGGCCGCATCTAGTCTTCGGTACCGGTTCATGCTACTATACAAGAAGGGCTAAAGTACAAAGCACCTCGATGGACCCCATAGAATGTTTATAATATTTATACGGTAGTTAGTGTAACGTGAGTTCCTTGTGATAATAACCCTAATAAAAACTAGTTTACGGAGATAGGGCTTGATGCCCTCTGAAAAGGGGTAGCCTTATTAGTACTATCTGCAGTATTATTACCTAACGACGCTATATTTATAAGCACTGCAATAGTTTGTAATTCTAGCACGGTATATTCTGATCTAATTCCCGTGAAGCTAATTACAAATCTTACGTTTTCAAAACATTGACGACCCGATGATCAGGATGATGCCATATTTAACTCATGGCATGACTCCACATATGCAGGTTGTTTGCTTCGTATATTGGCCGGTAAAGCATTTCCCGAAACCTCAATTCTAGGACCAGACGGTGAAGCCTTAGGATCACGAGACATAAGCCGATATTTCGATAGTATGGTTGCGTCTCACCCAGTTGGAATGGAGTTGATGCTGCGTTAGATGAAAATAGACATTTCCTCGGCGGTAAGGGATGTCAAAGGACGAAGCCAAGCCTCGGTATAATTGGAGTGATTTTTCATGTCTATTATCACGATTGTTTGTATCTACTACAAATGCTATGTGCAGAACGCGAACCCCTGGATCAACAAGGCCGTACAAGGCGGCCAAGTAATGTTGTGAATAAATCCCTTTCCGGGAAATTATGGGTGCCCGGCCTAGTACCCCACGGCCCGTTCCGTTCACATTGTTTGATGAGACACAGCGGTTGATGTATCTACGAGATAACACTCGGTTCTTGCTTGACATCTGCAGGACCGATGTCAATCATCGCCCCTAGCAGTGGGTGAGATTTGACGTTGAACTTGATTTTCGACCAGCCAATCAAGAGCCTCCGGTTCTTCGACGGCATGGAAAATTCTACTAGGACTGTCATATTTCCGGCCACACTATACTGAAATCATGTGCAAGAAATGATATGCGCATTCCCATAGTTCAAAGTAAGCAGAGGAGCCTATTTAGTCGTCTAGCCCAATGATACTCCGTGGCCTCCGAGACACTCTCACATCCATCGCTACCCACCTTTATTTGTATAGGAGTGGGCCACCCTTGGGGGGCGTGGGGAGTACAGACCCCCCCCCCCCCCCTGAACGCAGTAGCATGCATCTGAATCCACCCGCAAGAGCGTTGGACTAGAGGGGAGAGAAGATCAGCCATGTGTTCCTGTTTTGTTAACAGCCTCTCGAAGCCCTGCACTGCCAGCTCATTGGTTGGGGGCCGGAGCCAGAGAAGCTGCCGGGGCGGAATGTATCTCAGTTCTATCCGGAGGATGTGTAGAGAACAGTTCTTCAGGAAGTTCGCCAGGTATATCCCTTACAGAACCAGGAGAGAGGTGTGACGCCTGTTCAGAGCCTTTTGCCTGATTCGTTGCTTGAGCTGCTCTAGTTCTGTGTAATCTGCCACACCTGCTTGTTTGTCAGGAGAGCCCCGGATTCGTTGAACCCTTAAAAAGGCTATGTCAACTCCTGCACCTACAGACCCTCTCCTGACTCACCGTCTCTTCGAGGTCCCGAAACGAGGCTTCATCGAGTCTTTCTCAATGGCTACTGCTTTTCCCTCGTTACCCATGGTTAGACAAAGCTATGAGTTGTCCTCTTTAACGCCATCGATTTCAAGGTCAGACAAGGGTGAGTGATTGGAACGGCTCTGTTGCCGACTCTGCCTGGAGAATGGGTTCACAGATACTCCACAGCGGATGTGCTCGCATCGCATTGATGCAGGGTGATCTAGTTTTTCCCATTCATCTGCATTGCAGGGTTACAACTAAGTAATCGAGCAAGTACTTCGCGAGTTGGCCATATACAGTAGTGGTATACACCGACTACCAATGTAGCCTCTCTTGTCTCCCTCTCTCTTTCTATCTCTGTCTCTGGGCATGTCGACCACACCTCCTCGACTCTCGGAGCCCAATTGGCTGGTCGTACAATAAAGGCAATTCTCGCCATTGGGCATTGATGCTAACCGAAAAGAGAGGCCGAGGGGGTCGGAGGGATCGCGACCACGTTGACGGCCAGAAAAAGAGACCGCATTCGGCCCTCAAGGCCGCGCCGAGCTCCACCGTTCGTCGGCGGTGTTGACAAGGGACTCAAACTTGGGGGCGAGAAACACGTCATTCCATGATTTAGGATACTTCTTACTTACAGCACCACGTTCTTTTTATGTCAGGTACATGCAACGCGTTCGGGTGGAATTCCGGGAATTGTGACGAGTAACAGGTTTTTCTGTTACAGCAGTCTCGGGCCGGGAACGAATACATTGTTGAGATAATGTGATGACAAGAATTTATTTTGTTCTAGAAAAAAAGTAGAATTATCGGAAGGCTGTGGATGGTTATGCGGTGGTCGACAAATCTGGGTGGCATATATTGCCCGACTTACACCAGGGACTATATTGGTCGAAGCTTTTAAACTTACCTACCAAGATAGTCCAACTACCTAAATTAACTGGGTTTATCTGTATGGGAATAATAATACAGCAATTAAGACTCTATAGCACGACTTGGACCACCTTTTTACACTTTTCGGATTGCCGCTACTGTACCTGGGTATGAAGATAAAGGACCTACCTGGTAGATTGGACAACACATTAACACATAACTGTACGAAAGGCGACGATGATAGTCGTCTACCCCTGCCCCTTTTCCGATCCTGGGCTGGGCTGTATCGTGTTCGAAGCTGTAAGCAGCTAATATTTAGCGACTTGCGATATACAAGGTACATGTGGGGTAAGCTCTACATACGTTGGGTACATGTACCTACATAGTGCCAATTAAGTGCCAATTAAGTGCCAATTAATACGAGCACGCCCCCTCGCGAACTCCTCGCGCCCCTTACCACATACATAGTACTTCATGTATGTACGTATAGTCTTTACCTACTACTACTATAGTTGACGTATATGTATGCGTATACATACATGTATGTATATGTAGGTAGGTATGCATAGTGTATGCTTTACGCGTGATCCATACATGACATCCCGCGTTCTATGTGGTTTCTGGAGAACTTCCTCCGTAGATCTCCCGTCCGCCTCGGTACATTAGATGTCTCGGATATGATAGTTGCCGGGCGTTAAAATATTTCCTAGCGGGATAGACGGCATTCTTACTTAAGACAGAGCAAGGCCAGCAAGGCCAGCAAGGCATTTGCGCTTCGTACCTACATAAGTCATATGGGAAATCTTGGATCATCTGGTCCCGCTCCCGTGCTGTATTCCGTACAGCATGCGATCTTGATCTGGCATTGCAACGAGGGAGTCGGCAGGTAGGTCGGTGCAAGGCGTGACCATCTCTGTCCCACCTGAACTGTTACGGTAAGCTTCATACGGGGAGAGTACTTAGGTAATGTACCTACTTTAGAACATTGAACGTGTTAGAGATTGAATGCCTCTCTTACTATTGTTATTGTATGCATTAGGCCTGCTTATACTCGAACCACTAACACGATTTATTTCTGTTGGTGCTTTGTTTATCTCATTTAAATTGCTTACGAGAGTCTCTAAACGGTTATGCAATTGTTTAGAATGTCACGATGACAGCTCTAAATTATTATCAGATGCAGATGTCGGTCCATGATCTATCCATCTCATAACAATTGGTTGGTGAATTGGTGATCTTAGCTAGGTGAAGCCCCGGCACCGCGATCAATTCCCAATTCGGCAATCCGGACACTGCCACTTTTACCCCGTAGTCCGTGCACCTAGCTCAGCTAAATATGGGGAAGGAGGGGGAATGTACCTTTTTCATGTGGACAACATACGACGATGTATGTACGGTACATAGCGCATTCGTCAGTGAGGGAAGGTACATGTACGATAGCGTCTATCAGTCTGTGGTTTGTGGCTCTTGTGAAACACCGAAACACGACTCGCGTCCTTCGATCAAAACCATCGCGGACACATCATCCCTAGACCTACATACAACCAACTCGTCAGTTCAGCTCACTTCATCAACATCACGCTCATCACGCATCAAACCTAATTAATCTATGCGTGAACTATTATCTGACCTAATGTGTCCTCATGTGCGTCAGGGTCCCCTTCACTCAGTCCCCTCGACGCATGCGATTATGATTGCTCACTTCAATCATCATTAAAGTATTGCCTTGCACGACATCGACCGCCTAAACGGCCACACTAAACGGCCACACTAGGTACCATACTGATACCGGATCTGTGTACTATTAACTGCATCATCTTATCAACGCGACGGCTATTTCCAGTGCGCCAATCTATCCCTTCTTTGCGCTCCTACCGTTCCCCCCTCCTTCATCAGGAAGTCTCCGTACATAAGCGTCATAGGTGTCATAAGTGTCACAGGTGTCACTAGCTGGGAATAGCTTCCTGAGCCTGCCGCTCGCCTCATTCCACTACATTAACAGCTCCTGATATATACATACTGAGACATACCTAGGCATACCTTACATCGAGACATGCATTCTACCGGTGCAAGCAACTAACCGCACATCACAAACTACGTTGCTACTCATCCTGGCGTTTTGTCATTGTTGGCCACTCGGGGAACGCGGATCCCGTTGAAGTGGCATACGGCACAGCGAGCTGCCACTCACCATCACACCTTGTTGCCTTCCTGCGGCGTATTTTCACGCGGAGTCTCACCGAGTGACTGACCTAGTACAGTATTGCACTTCTCATCCTACTCACTGGGATATACGTGAACGAGGGACTATCCCTACTGCCACTTCATCACCATTGCTACTTGGCTAGCGGGTAGCCCCGCGCACACCGTGTCAAGGCTAGGCTACCAGGCTAGGCTGTAAACATGTCGGCGCATTTAGCCCTGGAGGAAACCGACTCGCAGCAGCAACAGCTCGTCACGAAGACCCGGGATCTGACCTTGCTCACGTCGCGTCACACTATGGTGTCGCCTACGTCTTCTTTACCTTCCTCGTCGCCGCTTGCCGAGAGTGGCGATGCTACCCCGCGGCACACGGCCTCGAGAGCGGCCACCAATGTTGATGCCCAACCAACTGTCCTGCCTGCGGACTCTTTAGACTCCGGACACCTGGGAATCCATGCTGAGATCATCGATGACCGGATGCGGCCAGCCGCGGGTCAATCTGTGGACGTTTCATGCTCGTCACCAGATATGATAGCCTCACCGGGAGTGTTTCAATCCGCGCCAGAGGCGCCAGATGCGCCACCTACTCGAGGCCTGCATTGGGAGAGGACAGCAGATGTCATGGTGACGAGGCCTTCGGCCTTGCTCCCCTGGGGGTGGGACTCATTGAGTTTGGACGGTCTGCCGAATGAGATATTAATGCATATACTCACCTTCCTAGATGTGAGCGATCTGCTAGCCACTTCGAGGGTATGTTTGTCTTCCGGTTTTTACACATGATTCATGATGGCAACGTTGAACTCGGCTTGTTTTTGCCGGCTCTTTGCAATTGAGGCTTTATTCTGGTTGCACGAAGAGATGTGCGGTTTCACTCCCTGCAACCTCGATATGAGCCATTATTCTCATGCCCCTCGTATTTATCTCATAAGAGCGCTTCGTTGAAACGTAGCCGCGTAAACATCTTGGTTCAATACTCCCCCTTTATCATGTCCTTCCTTCTCTTCTCCACAACGCCAATCATCACGGATGACACAACGTCCCGTTGATCATACTGTACTGACTGCGAGCATAGATCAACCACCACTTCAGAACTCTGTGCCTACACCCCATTTTGCACACCCTGCGCCTCCGGCGCGCCCGCTCTTCACTGCCACCCCTCCTGACGTCGCCCTCGCGGCCGACGCTTGCAGAGCTAATTGCGCGTCACATTTTCCTCACGCACACGACGCAGATCTCGCGGCGTCTCGCGCGGAATCTCGTCGCGATCCGGTTGTCCCGGCGCCTGCCGCTACGGCCATCTGCCGAGTCCCTGGTTCAGCGCGGCGTGCTCCCACCTGAGGTCGTGGAGGGTAGCGTGGCGCCCGGCCTTGTAGCTAAGAAACGCGCCGTCGAGAAAGAGAAGCTGAAGGATGGCCTCCGGCGCTGGGTTGGTGCCGTCTGGCGTGGCGAGGTTAGGGAGAGGAGCGAAGGCATTAGGAAGTGGGAGGAGCATGCCGGTGTCGGTAGGGTGTGGCGGTTGAGGAGGTTCTGGGAGCGCGTGGGGAGGGATGGTCCTGAGGCGCAGGGTGCTCGGTGAGAGACTCTGTTCATATCAAGAGGCACACTCCTCTGTTTATTTTCGACGATATTATGACGGCTGGATGGTAATTTCTGCTTTGCGGGGTGCATTTCAAGTTTGGATGTATGGATGCTATAACGATTAATGAGGGTTTACAAGAGTTCTCTTATGAGAACATATTTACGTAGGAAGACATAAGCTCAGTCACATTGGCAGCGTCATGTTTTCACGACTGCGAGTTTCAATGGTTTAACCTGATAATGACCGCGTGTTCGGGGCATGTATTCGTCTGGGTTTCAGTACTCTCTGGGGAGTCTGCTTACCCCTATCGTACAACACACACTATGTACCTAGCAACAAGAAGAAGGATGTGTGTATGCCGGGTCTCAAATGCAATATGTGCAAACCCTAACCCCCCCTTTTCGGCCAACGCCTGTATCCCTAGCTATTAGTAAGACTCGAGACTCAATACTCGGAAGAACGCCGTCGCGGCCACATGCAAAGTGATTAAATCCCCTCCCTTTTTTCCATACTCGTCTCTCCCTCAAGTCGAGGGCCAGACCAACGTGTTTCGCATCACAAACAACTCCTCCTCCTCTTCATAGACTCCTCCCTTAATGTGAAGGTTGGACGGTCCCCGCTGCGCCTCAGATTCAGCGGAATCGGAACGCGCTCCAACCGTCGTCCTCTTCGTCATCTTCCTCGTCCTCTTCATCTTCCTCGTGAATAGTGCCGCCGTTGTTCTCCTTGCCGTCCGCGGTCGGGCCCTTAGCCATCACCACATCGGCACCTGCATTGGCGCCAGCAGCAGTGGTAGAAGTAGCGGTAGCGGTAGCAGCAGCAGCAGCTCCCCGCAGATTCGCCACGCTCCCCTTGCGCAGCTCCTCGCGCCGCTCCTTGAGCCGTCGCACTCGGCCCTCCAGCTCCTCCATCTCCTCCATCTCGGCGGCAAAGGCGAGCTTCGCGTCCTCGCGCTCGTCCGCGATCTGTGCGTCCAGTAGGTGCTTGCGGCGCTCGTGCTCTTCTTCTTCGGACTTGGCGGCGAGCTGGGCGGCGCTGAGGGCGGGGGCAGAGATCGTTGCCGAGCTTGAGATGGCTGCGAGAGCGGAGGTTGGCGCTGTGGCGGTGGTAGAGGCGGGCTCGGAGGCTAGGGCGATCTCAGCTTCGAAGGCGGCCCATTCCGCGGCGTCGACGGCGTCGGATGCTGCTTGTGTGGCAGTGGCAGTGGCAGTGGTGGTGGTGGTGGAGGGGGCGGCGACTGCTTGTGTAGAGATAGGGGCGTTCTGCTGAGTCGTCGTGGTTGTAGATGCCGTCTCGGAGCCGATAAGCGGTGAGCGGCCGACGGGGACTCCCTTGGGTGTCGAGGTCGCCGAGTTCGAGCCTGCTGCTGGCGTGGCGGGGCGCGACGGTATCGCGATCTCGACGCCGTGCAGGGGCGTGTTGGAGGCTCGTCGGTTGAGCGTCGGGGGCGACTCTCTCTTGTTGCCGCTGCCTGCCGTCGTTGGGCCAGACGTGTCGAGCCTGCCTCGCTTGCGGGGCATGTCGTACTCGCCGAAGTCGTCGTCTGTATCCGACAGGTCGTCATACTTGCGCTTGTTGTCGCCGTTTCCGCTGCCGATGTTGATGCTCTCCTCAACGTAGTACCCAGATCCTGGCTGTGCCTGGAGCACCTGGAAGCGTCGCTGGTGGTTGGGGCCGTTGATGTGGGCTTCCCATAGAGCTTCGGTTCTGACGATCTCGTGGCATATCTTGCAGATGAGCTTGCCTGCGTCTGAGTACGCCGCGTGCGGATGCTTAATCCGATTCTCGGCGCGGTGAGCGCGCAGGAGGGCGCGGGCGTCTGCCATTGTCGGTGTGGTACAATAGGTAGTTGACGTTGACTTGGGCAGATTCTGACACGAGAACGAAGGCGAAGGAAGATGATTGAGGAGGGCTGTCTGGGGAGTTGAGAACAGCTCAATTGTTGTTTATGTTTTGGTTCAGGGACCAGGCAAAGCAAGAGCAATTATCATTGTGATCCGGCTTGTGCTCGCTCCGGCTTCGAAGCCGGCTGATTTCACGAGCATGCGGGTCAGCGAGTCCGGCTTCAGCCACAGCTACTTCATTTTTGCAAGCTTCCACCAGGGTCTCGGCACCCGCATCTTCCCCCAATTGGAGTTTTTATTGCGGAGTAAAGACAGCTGAGGTAAGTACAAAGTACATAGTACGTATATCTAACCTTAGGTAGCAGCGCTGGCACTGTTCTTATCGATAACTGTGATTGTTGGTTTAGAGTTCGCTGAGCTCCCGCCTTTGGAGCTTAGAGACAAATGAACAACCTTAACACAAACCTTACATTTTATTTACCTAACACGATTATTTTCTCAATTAATTGGTTCCTGCCACTTCGACTCCTTTCGTGCTGATGAGAATATCTATATACAGAGACGGTTATCTTGCGACGCGATGGAGGAGGAACAGCCGCAGCAGGTGTCTTCTACCTGGCCTCCTCCACCTCCCTTCTGGCGCGACTTCACACCCGAGAACCTAGCGCGCTTCAACGAGTTACGAAAGCAGGAAGCCGAGAGGCAAGGAGTCGAGGATGCCTCAAAAGTTCGCCTCGAAGGCCTACCCCGCGAGCTGCGCAATCTACAACCACCCTCGGAGCCGGCAGATGGCGTGTGGAGAGTTTTTGGCGACACATACAGATTGAACGACGAGCTTCCCCGACTCGAAGAGTCAAATATTAGGCGTTTATTCCCAAATCCAGAGGAGAGAGATCGCGACGGAAAGCACTTCGACCGCGCACTTATTCTCAAGAGACTGGCTAAGTCTCTACTACTAAACTTCTTGGAGCTTGTTGGACTACTGGCCATTAACCCCCAAGCCGTACGTTACTACTTTTGGTGTAAGGTTATTCCTTGATTTCTGTCTAACAAGAAGAAACGTAGGCCGAAGAGAAGACCGCAGACATACGCGACCTATTCATCAACTTCCACCATCTAATTAACGAGTACCGACCACATCAAGCCCGCGAATCGCTCATTTCGATGATGCAAGCACAACTTGACCGCACGCGAGCCGAAACGAACGCAATTCGAGATGCGAAGGACAAGGCTGAGCGGATTATGGAAGGACTTGGCAGCTTGAAGGTGGAGGATGATCTGGTCAGCACTTTGACAACACCTCCCAAAAAGGAATCTTGGGTCCATGAGAACGAAACATGGTCGTCCGTCAATGACGACATCTAGGAGGGGACACCATTCATAGTTTCTCTAGGTGACACCGTTTACAAGGTGTATATGCAAATCGTGGACTTCTGCACGGACAGGCGTATTTGGATGGGAACGGAGTAGGTTGATGTTGGTTGATATTGTGCCAGTGATACCCCTTGACTTTTGACGGAAGGGCTAGAAACAAACATTGCGAGTGTATGCCTACGCGCCCTTGTATGAGATCTCTTCGGGAGTAATCCTTCTGTTGCCGAGACTACATCCCCATTGAATTAACAAAACGTTGCTTTCAGATCCGACTCCGTTTCATAAATCGTTTATTCGTGCACTTCTATCATAATATCCTTCGGAGTTCCTCACATGACGACACAGGGAATACAGCAGCACTCGAAATCGCCGCAGTCAATACACCTAGTCTTGCCTCCTGTAGCTTCGGCGGGTTTGATAATGCTCTCGATGGTTGAGGATGCGGCACTTCCCGGGCCGTTCCGGTTGACAAGGTGAGAGTGTGATGAGCCGCAGGCCATGTTTAATAGACTTGGTTGTAATATTACTGTCATTCGATTAGTTCTCTGAGTGCTTCATAAAAGAAGAACGGGTGAGCAACCTACAGGTTCGTAGTTTGGTATTGTATGTTTCAACTGTCTCAACTTAGTGTGTATTGGTCCGTTTTGTTAGAGAGTCTGATGGGCTTCAATCGATGAAGATCGGGTTTGAGACCTTATGTATTTCTTGACAAGACGGGCGGTGCAGTACGTACTACTGCCAATCATCTGAATCTGAAACTTGGGTAGAGAAATGGGCAAGGGAACAGGGAAAAGCGTCGTCATAGCTGTGGGGAAAGCTGGAATGGGGCTGTCATCCTGGAAGCTGATTGGACTTGTACTCACAAGTCAAGCCACTGCGCTTCTTTAATCTTCTGTACAAATCAGGTACACTCACAATATACACGAATCTTGTTACCCAGCCTCCTAAATACATATATGTCACCTAGATTTATCAGGTCACATCGTAAAAACTCCGCGGCGCCCCGGTTCGATGCAGCATACTTGACATCGTTTTATTGGTCGAACTTATACTCGACGTAAACTAAAGTAAAGAGGAAGCTACACGTTAAAGACTGCTGATTTTTTCTTACTCCTCTTCTCAAATCGTACCCGAGGCATAAAAGACTCCGCGCCCGTTTGTTCCAACGAAGACCTGTCCGGCTGTGTTTCCACTTCCCGCAAGCTTGCAGCTATCGATAGAGCCGAAGCCTTGACTGCCCTGAATATCAGTCCAAGAAGCCCCGTCATCTGCACTGCCGTATAGCTTGGCTCCTGCAGATCCTGTACCAAACGCGTACACATTCCACGCGCTTCCAGACCCCTTTCCAAGCGCGATCTGGTACGTGTTTTTCAGATCGGTAGATACCTGCGTGAAAGAAGAACCATAGTCTGTTGAGTGGAAAATGCCTACATCAGTTGATACCCAGACATCGCCCGCCTTGGTTGGGTGGGCCGCGATATCGCGAATGGCAGTGGCGCTTCTAACAGAACCGGTCTTTGCGAAGGATGTTCCGGTGTCGGTACTAACATAGAAGCTGGCACCGGAACCACCATAGAAGACGGTGTTATTCTGCTTATCCGAGGCAATTACAGCACCTGAGGGAAGACTAGGCACAGCTGAAAAGGCGGCCTGGTCCTGGGAACGCTGCACGCCGTTAGTAGATGTCGACCATAGCACCGTGTCTGCGTCAGCGGAGTAGGCGACCGTGCCGCCACTCAAGCTAGTGTCTATCTCAGAATAGTTACTCCAACTCACACCACCGTCATCCGACAGTGCAATCTGCTGCGATCCTGCGGAGTTACCAACGCGGACGATGTTCTTCACGGATGCTCCCGCATAGTCAACGCTGGAAGACGTCGACCAAATTGGGTTCATCCAGGGAGTCTTCGGACTAGAACTTAGACTAGCTGTATCCTGGAAAGTGAATCCGCTGTCATCGCCGACAGCTGCTAGCAGCTCGCTTCCTCCAGGCGGCGATGCAACATCCTGCACAGAAAACTCCTCAATGCCATCGGCGAGCGACTGGATCGAGACGTTGTGATCCGTATCCCACTTCGTTAGGTCGTGGCCGCCATATACGGTCAAGCCAGTAGCGTAGAGCCAATGGTCGCTATCTAACGGGTCAATTACCAATGCTTCGATCATCCAACCGAGATGCTTCGTGTCCGTATCGATGAAGCCTGTCTGTATCCACGGAGCTTTAGAGGTCTACAGATCAATATCAGCCTAGGTGTCTACTCAATGTTTGATAACTGCTTACCGTTAGTGTGTAGTAGTAGTGATTAGTCTGCGCCCAGAGTTTGGACCAAGTAGCACCTGAGTCGGTCGATCTGAATAGCTGTGCATCTGGCCACCACGAATTCAGGCTTGCTACAACAATGGTTCCCGGTTTCTGCATATCCACGCCAAGGCCTCCAAAACCATAAGTCAGATCGCTACTCGAGACTGGTGTAATATCTGTCCATGTGCTCGCGGCGATATCGTATCGGTACACTGCTCCCTTGGTTCCATCATAGGGACCAGTGCCGTCGCTGTAAGAGAGATACAGAGCCTTCTCCTCTGGTTGGAGAACACACTTATGCGGAAAATAGGTTCCTGGCTGATCTTTGACTGGATTCCATGTAGCACCCGCATCCTCAGATACATAGACGCTTGCCGTGGTATTGTCGGCGGTGCCGACGAAAATCCTCTTAGTGGCGCCCTCTGTTGTGCCGCTAGTAGAGTCGAAGGTAACGAACGCCAGTCCTTGCTTGTCACTGTTTAAGCCACTGGTGTCCGCGGGGTCGGGGGCGAAACTTCCAACCGCCGTAAATGAGGATACCTTAGTAAATGTCTCTCCCCCATCCGTGCTCTTCCATAGTCCGTTGCCGCTACGAGCACCAAAGTACAAAATCTTGGAGTTGGCCGGATCAACGGCGAGACGCTCACCCATTCCTCTCCCTGGCATGTTTCCTCCGACCTTGAAGGGGAGGGCCGTGGTCTTCCATGTAGCGCCTTTGTCACTACTCCGGATGATGGAGCCAGGTTTCGGGTCCCTATTCTGCCATGAGCGGCGCTGAATCTAAGATCAATCACACTTAGAAGATACCTGCAACATACCAGTCATTCGTATACATGCCGACTGCGGCATACACTACATTCTCGTCTTGCGGATCGAGAGCAAGGGCATCGACACCCCAGTTATGCCAATTATCGTTGTCCGCAATTCCGTCCGTCACAGCAGTCCACGAGTCGTCTTCCGAGTTAAGCCGATATAGACCACCGATATCCGTACGGGCATACGCGACGCCCTTAGCCGTCGGATGGAAGACAATGCCCGGAACGAAGCCGCCACCACCCCCGATCTTAACGTTCTGCCACGTAAAGGCGGCTTCTGCCGCCGCTGCAAGCAGTTGTATCGACGCGAAGAACTTCATCGCCAAGACGTACGACGACTTGAGATTAAAAGCGGCTCTGCGTTCCAGGTCATTCACCTCGCGCGGGATGCAGGGTCTCCTTATATTTTATTTCTGCGCAATTTGTACCCACGCGTGGAGACAAGCCCGATGTTACCCAACACGACCCTATCCGAGATTCCATCTCCCCAGGACATGTCGACCTACCTACTTCTAGATTCTAGACGGGGTTCTAGGTGTGCATTAAGTGGTATTAAATGACATCGCATAAGGACTAGCCCACCGCCCACTAGCCTCTCTGGATTCCCTTTTGGCAAAACGGCGGAAGTCGATAGTACGGTACCTAATGTGACGAGGGACGCAAGTGGAGACGCGCTATCCAGAGATCTAGTTTTTGCGCGAATAGGATCGCCGCCCTGGCCACGATTCGTCCCGATTCGGCAGGGAGGACTAGCTTCCGTGGCCGGGATCCCTTGGCGCGTTCTTGTCGTGTTAGACGGGCTTAGGCTCGATGGGCCGCTTCGGATGTGTGGAGTTTCCCATTCTTATTATATGCGACCGAGAGTTATACGCAAATTCTAGGTCCAGTAGCTTGGTTTTTATGGACTACCTCGTGATACATAACTTACAGGAGATATAGTTCTCTCATTTTTAAGTGACCTTATTATGTGATAGAACATTAGGTAAGCTCTAAGCTCCAATATTATAAACATGTATGTCGTCACTAGGAGATTGAATTATCGGTGAAGTGTATCATCGCCCTTACTTCAGGGTCTAATAGGGTTTACATTTAAGTGTTAAATCGCGTAGTATATGCCAACACAGGTTGGAAGGGAACTGGTGAAATAAAAGGCAAGACAAAATGAAGAAATTGTGTCAAGTAGGTATTCTAGATCAATTCGAAATCAACTAGGCCCGGGTACCAAAGGTTCGTTTCCATTGAAACTGAATTCAACAGCTCATATGCGAAGTGTAGAGTAGTCTTCCTTACACTTAGGCTCTTATTCAAGTTCTTAAGAATCTAGACATGCCATAATATTCTATCATCTGACGCCTTTGGTAGGATATCGGGAAAAGACTTAGGCAGGGTTTACTCTTATCAGGGCTCATTATGATAAACGCCGCGACGATTATGAGTTAAACTCCTACATATTAGACCTCCCTCTAAGTTCACGCCTCTATATTAAACAATTTGTGGGATAGGGAAATAGGGTCTAAAACCCTCGAGTCAAGGAGGCAATAATATAATAGAACTTTTGAACGACCAAATACACAGAAGAATAACGATAGATGGAATGAGGCTCTCTTTTTACCTACTTTAGGTACCTATATCAATGGTAATTATTGTAGAAGGCATATCTTAAGGGGCATTGTTAATTGTTATAGCTAGGTACCTACCTTCTAGTGGTGTTTATTTCGTTATGTGAAAACTCGTTTCTATTACTGCGATAATTCTACCCTTTACAGCCATATGTTGCAAGGACCACATGCCCGCCTACCTGCGAACCCTTACTGTGCCGTTTGTTTGTTAGTTTTTGCCTCACTAATTATTCAACACTGTAGCCCCGGGCACCTGATGATCTGAGGGTCGCCTAGGTGTCGCCCAAGGTTTCGTCCAAAAGTCCCTGCAAAGCCAGTTTGGTTATTCACTGATGCCAGTACCAAGCTTTTAAGAGCTCTGCCCACGATCAGATATTTTCGCATACACATTCGCTAGCTTAACTAAAGCACACACGACAAGATCTAATTACCAAGAACCTAGTGGTCTGCCACGAGTGTTACAAAGGATAGGTGAGGAAATCTATTTTCCCAAGTTGTGACCTGGTCCGCAACTGACTTTCTATCCCAGCCGAAGAGGATAAGCCGCATCAATATAATCACCGCAGTTCGCCCAGATTCTTCCAAGAGAAGCCTACCGACTTTTCCCTCCTACTAGGACAGCATTTCAACCAGGAAGATGCCGCGAGAGAAGAAGACACACCTCACGGGCAAGCTGAAGGGCTTCCTGAAGAATATAAAGAATCGATTGTTCACTAGAAAACCCCCGAAAAAGCAAGAGCCTGAGCTTGTGCCCTCGTTCGAAATGAATAATAAATGGGGCATAAGAGCATCTGGAATGTGTAGATTATCGAGGGATAGCTACGAATGGTCAACCGATTTAAGTCCTCGCTACGCCATCTATTGGCCCACTGGGGTCGAAATAGGACCCCGTCCTAGCTTGGAAGAAATCTTCCGCCGTAACCGCGAGATAGAGAACCGTACCGGAGTTATGGCGTTGCCTAGCGAGCAGATCGAAAGGATGAGAGAGGAGCGCAATAAGGCATTCGATCTATGGCATAGTCGACAAACGGAACATCGACATGTCTACCCTGTTCGCCCTTTGCGCCAATCCTACGACGTCTCGCCCCTTGAGAGGTTGAGAGGTTGATGCCCGAGGCAGAGCATGGAGAAGGATCGTTCCTTGTATGTATACCGCGGCCTTGGTAGATAGATCTACGTCTCTCTGAGCAATAACATTGCCGTTAAAAATCCCTCTCTTCGGTTCTAAATGACAGCAACTTTAGAAGTGTTAATACTTCGGCATCCCCATCTGCCTTCGGTTAGTGCCAGTTTGTATGCCATCTCGAAGGTAGGAATGCTAGTAGACACGTGGGCGTAGTCGGTGTTTTCTAAGTATCGAGTTAAATACAAGGGCCCGAGTTTGAATAATCTAACGCCAAAAAGGGTATACGATTCTTACACGGTTGTGCTTTGAAGGCACCTATGGAAGCTATATCTCTTAGATGGATATAATGGAGATTCCTAGAGCCAGGTAAAGACGAATGACTTAAGCGATTAACGCAGTGTTGCTATTATATACTAGATGCCTACCTGTAGGTACACAAAGTTTCGTAAGTAAACTCGTGAAGGCCCTGTTTATCTGCCACCTAGTAACATCGACCGTTGAGGGAATAATTCTCTTAAGCACTTGTCTTTGTAATATTTACACGTTAAATCAATACCGGGTAGTTAAGAGACTACCTTTTGCTGTAGCTCAAAGAAGTCTACGACTCTAAGCTAAGAGCGAATATACTGGAAAGCCTTCTCCAAGCACTTATACTGTCATATGCATCACCCGAAAGTTACCCCGAGAAATTACTATCGTTGTCAATATACCTGAGCTGCTGATGCTTTAACAGAGCCAAATGTTTCTCATATTCGGCCACACCGGCTAAATTACCTACGCTCACTACTCGGACCTCTCAAGAATCTTTGTATCGCATTTCCTATGAACAAGAACCCTTTGCCAGCGGTAACCTGGAGGCCCTGAAACTTCGTGCTCCTTGCAAATGCATGAGATATGAGTTTGGGCGTGGCTTGTCCGTGTACAGTTGCCCCCAGCCTACCACCAAGTTGGTTCGGTATCTGTCGAATAGCTTCATCCTCATGTCAGGAACCAGAGTGTTGAGATAGGTTTCCAAGCTTCCACGATCAGAATCCTCCTTAGCCTTCGCCATGTGACAAGAGTCGAAATTTGGTAATCGGAACAGGTACTTATAGAAATTCAAGAGCTGCCATCTTTCCCAGCTAGATGTAAGGTGAAACCCAAAGTTCGCATCAGATTCGCTATCAAGGTGCGTCTCAAAATAGGCAAGACAATGGCGGTCTTCAAGGAACTCGAAACAGGGACACCAACGCCCGGACAACGCGTGCTCGACTCCAATCATAAGGCGATAGACACCGTACTCGTATGCTAGAGATCTACGAAGGTTAGCACCCTCCATTATCGATTTCGAAATGTCAATACCATGAATACGCATCAAGTCTTCGAGGCTTGATGTTTTGTTTGCAGCGATTGGAGCGTCGAATTCGGCTTCATCCACGGTCTCGTCCCTGATTTCAGGGTCGACTTTGGGGGTCTCCAAGCTTGGAGCTTTTGTGATATGTGCATCGTCATCTATTTCAAAATCTGGACCCCTCTTGGTAATCAAGGATAAGACTTTCGTGAGATCTGCGATCTCACTTCGGAGATGAGAAAATTCATTCATATTCTTCCCCACTCCAATAGAACTGCCGCTTGTATCCAACAGCTTTATATGATATTTGGACAGTACCGTGGTCTATGTGATGAAGTTCCAAGGCTGCCTCTTAGGTAGTAATTGGATAACAATATCCGGTCACGCAGCCCTTCATATCGATATCTTCGCATCCGGCCCACACAATTAGTACGCCCCTTTACCAACAACCGACTGTAACAATGGATTCAATAGTTAGCTAAGGCTGACGTTGCTTTAACTTTTGATCAAGATATACCTGAATGCTTCGAGATTCTTTCTAAAGACTCGGTCACGCAGCGCTATTTGTCGACACCTATTTTCCGAATCACAATACCTTGTCAGGCAGGGCTTAAGGCTTCAAGCGCTTAACAAGATAGCAGCAACTCCCCAAAAGCTCTACTTTCTTGAAAGCGGTTGCGCGAGACGGCCCCGAGGATAAGGAAAGACTAATCCAAATCGAGGCACGTCTTGCGAATATATAGACCATTGCGATCGACACAACCACCCGTCAGTCTAACTTCACTACAAGCGTCCACATATTTGCCAACTGCAGAGGTGTTAGCTGCGGAGTGGAGGTCCTGTCAGTGTCGGAGCAGCCAACAGTGCTGCGCTGCGCTTTCAGGTAGGCACGTATATAGGATATGGTATGATGTGCGATTTTTTATCTCATAATTGTAGATCTGTTCTTAAAACCCGGCGCCAACCTTGACTATAATAAAGAAAATATGAATAGCATGGATCAAGAGCAACTATAGCTACCTGCCTATAGCCCACCACTGTTGTTTCGAGTAACAATTTTGCGTAACAAAATCCCAGAATTAAAATTATTCCTTCTCAAGCATGTGGGGCGGCAGCAATCGACATCATACTTGCTACCGTTCTAGTCGTGTTTCTTGTAGTGAACAGCCTCATCTTGTGGGCGTTAAAGATATTCCTGCTGGCAGCGCGGCTCGCTTCGTCACTCACTGCGCCACCCTTCCGCTCAACAACATGCTGCAACCGGAAGGGGACACAGACGACGTAGTAGTCAATCCTGCCCGGTGCCGTCTCATCTCTGGTCCAAGTCTGACCGTGCCACGTGCTTGTCCCGCTCCACCTGCTCACCTCGACGTTCCCGCCCGTCACATCTGGAAACAGCGCGGCGCCATCCGTTCTCTTGAAGAACCATTTCTCGCGCATCTGCTTTGCGATCGAGTCGACCTGGTCCTTCTTCCTCTCCAGTGACTCGAGCTCGATGCAAAACTCCCTCACGCTGCTCGGCAGCACATCAGACACCGTCTCAATCCACCGAGCCTCGAATCTGAGCGGGAGGTCCTCTTCCCAGTTCCACCAATCGGTATGTCTGATAGTCAAGGTCAGCCGTCGAGGGTATAAGCCCGGCGTCCTGAGCAGGGTCGCCAGCTGGCCCCCCTCAAGCTTGTACATCTGGGCGAAGACCCTCAGTCCCTCGATCTCGACGATCTCGTCGCCGCCGCGCTGCTCCCGGATCTGCTGCAGCCGCGATCTCAGAGTCTGCCTGCTCGCGTGCACCCTGTACTCCGGGGGCGCGCGGTCCTGGGCCGTGAGCCAGTGCACCTGCTCCTGCAGCACGAAGGGCAGGAACCAGCACTCGGCGTAGGCGGCGCGACAGGTGCGCAGCAGCGCTGTGTCGGTCTTGCGCGGGGCGAAATAGTGCGGCCGCGTGTAGCACGTCTCGGCGGCGTACTGTTTGTCCGGCGTGGGATCGGGGTAGTCGGTCAATGCGAGGGAAAAGATGAAGGTTCGGATTTCGGCCGGGAGCACGCCGAATAGTGGAGATTCATCCTGTAGGGCTGCAGGGATGGAGAGGATCTTAGCGTGGAGAGGTGTATTGGTCATGTTTTTTTCTTTTCTTTTCTTTTCCTTCCTTTATTTTCCCAAGTAGGTAGGTAATGAATGTACACTTGCTTGAGTTGAAAAGGTTACGGTGTCATGATGTAAGGCTACCTAGGTATATAGTCACAAGTTTGGAGAATGCCTGAGGATTCAATTCTAGGCAGCTAGGCAGCACGGTGCAGGCAGCAGGGTGGCACAAAATCGGACCCTGAAAAGAGGGGGCGTGCTGATTGGCTACTCACCTAGGTCAGCTAATAGCCCCCCGTAATGGGACTCCCGAAGCGCGGTGCTGGACGGCTTAAAGTGGGCTACGCTGGTCCCTTCTCAGAGTAAGGCACCCTCCTGAATGACTGATTTGTTGCCTTCTAGGAATACAAAAATGTTGAACAAATCTCACTAAGATAGTTGAATTAGAAAATTTACGACTCGAGGCGATTCAATCAACACTAAATTAAATCCACCGCCATGGGTGACGAAGCACATCTAGCTTTTTCGTACGTATTCCTCGACTAGTTCGGACCCATTCTCTGTTTATTGCTGCAGTAAAATCAAGGCGGCTCAAGGAAGGTGAATCTAATATCGTTGCTTCTTTTGGCAGTATCCTCTTCTTAACCGCGTTCGTCTCATTCAAATATTATGAGAGTACGGCATTTGGTAATATGCCCCAACTACTCCAACAGCGCTATGTTTAATATGACAGCAATGTCGCTGACTCAATGAAGAACGACCTTTTCACTTCTCAATCCTGACATTGCTATTTACTGGCACTTTCATGTACGGCTCCAGCCGGTCGAAGCTCGTACTAGCGCATCAAACTATCCGATATCAACCACTACCCTCGCCGACTAGTCATGGCAGCGATCAGACTTCTAAAGGAGTTACGCGGATAGCGGCGACCCTTCGGTCTCTATTTGCTTCGTTATTTTCTACTTTCTCGCCACTGCCGCTGCTCATGGTGTTCGGCAAATGTAAGAGTTTTCTTCCCTTCGTATTATCGATTTTCGTGAGACCACAACCACGCTCCGGCCGAGAAATGGGCGCCACCCATCCTTCCACTTGAGAAAAGTACTAGCGCTGGCTCTCTACTCCCTGCGAAGTTTCTAGACTTTTTGCGTTATCTTGTGTTATCTTGTGTGGTATGACCTAAA